>ML342232.1:4661-38819 GCA_005239505.1 Nicotiana paniculata | reverse complement strand
GTGAGGTAGCCTTTTCCAACATACATTTCATTCTTGCTCACAACAACTTTATCAGAAACAAATACACATTTGAATCTATTATTCACAAGTAAAGAAGTAGAAACTAAATTATTCCTAATAGTAGGAACATGAATATCTTCCCATAAACTTCAATCTTGGTTGTTGAATTATTTCCCATGGAAATCTCTTCTTCGGGACCAGCAGTAGAGTAAGTCGCAAATGCTTCTTTGACAGCACAAACATGTCGAGTGGCTCCGGAGTCAATCCACCACTCTTTCGGATTTCCAACTAAGTTGCATTCCGAAAGCATTGCACAAAGATCATCAATGTCATCATTCTTCTCCACTATGTTGGTCTGTCCCTTCTTCTTATCCTTTTTCAGGAGACGACAATCAGGGGCTTTGTAACCAACTCTTCCACAGTTGTGGCAGTTGCCCTTGAATTTCTTTTTGTTCTGCTCCTTAGTCTGTCCAAAAGATCTCTTCCTCTTCTTACTTTTTGGAGCAGTCTCCTCAATGATTAGATCCCATGATCGTTGAATTTCCATGAATATCTTCCCATAACCTTCAATCTTGGTTGTTGAATTATTTCCCATGGAAATCTCTTCTTCGGGACCAGCAGTAGAGTAAGTCGCAAATGCTTCTTTGACAGCACAAACATGTCGAGTGGCTCCGGAGTCAATCCACCACTCTTTCGGATTTCCAACTAAGTTGCATTCCGAAAGCATTGCACAAAGATCATCAATGTCATCATTCTTCTCCAATATGTTGGTCTGTCCCTTCTTCTTATCCTTTTTCAGGAACGACAATCAGGGGCTTTGTAACCAACTCTTCCACAGTTGTGGCAGTTGCCCTTGAATTTCTTTTTGTTCTGCTCCTTAGTCTGTCCAAAAGATCTCTTCCTCTTCTTACTTTTTAGAGCAGTCTCCTCGATGATTAGATCCCATGATCGTTGAATTTCCATGAGACTTTTTCTCGGCTGTTTTGTTGTCTTCCTCAATCTTGAGACGAATCACAAGATCTTCCAACTTCATTTCTTTGCGCTTGTGCTTAAGATAGTTCTTGAAATCTCTCCATGAAGGAGGCAACTTTTCAATCATTGTAGCCACTTGAAATGATTCATTCACGATCATACCTTCAACAATAAGGTCGTGAAAAATAAGTTGAAGCTCCTGAACTTGGGTTCCCACAGTTTTGCTGTCTATCATTTTATAGTCTAGAAACTTGGAAACCGCAAATTCTTCAAGCATGCATCTTCCGTCTTGTACTTCTTCTCAAGTTCTTCCCATAATTCTTTCGAAGTATTCATCGCACTGTACACATTGTACAAGTCATCCTCTAAAGCGCTTAGGATATAGCCTTTGCAAAGAAAATCTACCTGCTTCCATGCTTCAACACTCATGAACTTCTCGTTGTCCGGCATGTCCGCAGCAGGCACTGGAGGTTCTTCACTAGTGAATTTCTGCATACCAAGTGTGGTAAGTCAGAAGAACACCCTTTGATGCCATCTTTTGAAGTTGGCTCCAGAAAGTTTCCCCGATTTTTTTGCCGGTGGAACAGCAGTCCGGCTTGACGAGGCTATCGTCGTTGCCGCAACAGTCGCAGAAGAATTTCCATTATCAATTGCCATTTGTCAATGTCAATAACAGAAGAGTTCAATCAATGGAAAAAACCAGAACAGTAAACAATACTGTAATCAACAATAAACAGTATGTATAATAAATAAAAATCGAAGTTTTTATATATTGTTTCACAGAAAACGATGAAATTTTTATGTTCTTGAAATCATTTTCTGAATTTCAAAACTCTGATGAAGTTTTTATATCTTCAAATCAGAATAATAAAATTCAGAAGGAGTAGAAAACACACAAGTTTTAATCTCCACAAACAGAATACAGAAAAAAAAAGTAATTTCCTTAAGATTGTTAGTAATCTGTATTGCTGTAAAATAAAACAACAAGTTTTTTACAAAACCAGTGAGAAACCTCACTAGCGCGGGCTCTAGCGCGGCCACGCTAGTGGTATTTATCTGGGACAGTAAGAAACCTGACTAGCGCGACCACTAGTGCGTGCTGAGTGCGAGCGCGCCTAGTCCAGGCGTGGTCAGCTTCTCTTTTGAAAAAAATAAAATAATGCAAGAATAAACCGAGCCCACTGAATACACAGTGTGTCCTTAAGAAAATTATTCCCCTCAAGTACCCGAGGTTTTGGAATATATCCTCCCAGGATAGAACGATTTAACTCACCAATTTATCGGTATCGGCGAACCACTTGATGGTCGTAAAACACACTGGAATATTTCTGTGCCGAAGAAGAAGAAGAAGATCAGAAAATTTAGTAAGTAAAGATTCTGGGATTCAAGGCATATTTATAGCCCATTTCGTACTGTTTCTAAAAAGGTTTTGTAACCTTTCAGAACTTCTGAAAAGGTTTTGCAAGCTTTCAGAACAACCATAGTTGTTGGAACAGGTGTGAAGATTGCGGGAAAATTAAAATGGATTTAAAATAATTCGGGAAAGAAAAACGGAACGAACCTTTGTCTGAAAAGATTAATCAATCAATCTTTGACGGAAGCCGAACCGAGCGACGACGACGACGACGCGAGGCTTGCCTTCTTCTCAACTCTTTAAGAGCTAGAAGAAGAGCTTCTCTATATAGACACATAGATTTTCTTTCTTTTTTTCAATGAGGGACAAAGTGCACTAATTCAAAAATTCACTTCCCTCCATTTTTTCCCACCATTTTTTCATTCACTCTCTTTAAGCTACACCAAACTTAAAATTAAGCTACACTAAACTTAAAGACCAACAGTAAATTTCTCAATTCTCACTTCTATTTCTTCTTTGTTCTTTTAGTGTCTAATCTACATCTATGAGTTTTGCTTTTCTTTTTTATGTTCAGATATATTTTATGAATTTTGTCTTCTGATTTTACATTTTTGTATGTTTCTGGATTTCCTTAAATGTTTGGCTATATTTTGTTCAATATTAGTTTTTCCGTTCTATTTAATAATTTCTTGCTATATTTCACATGCATGTCCGGGATTATATTTGATTTTTATATGCATGTTTGGAAATAATACCTAGGTACATGTTCTTTGTTTCTGATTTTGGTTGTGCAAATGATATTTTTACTCTGAAAATTGGTTCTCTACAGATTCCGATTGAAGAAAATTAAGCTTAATTACCTAAAAATAAGTATCTCTCTAAGTATACATTATTTTCACATTTTGTTGTTTCGATATCATCAAATAATCTTTGAATCATTGAAAGAAACTTGCAGAATTCATGGTGATTTCCTTACAAGACATCAACGACTTTTTCTATTTATTTTGATGAGTTTTTCCTGGTTATTCTGCTTTTGAGGTAGTTTTCATTAGGGGTGTTCATAAAACCCGAAAAATCGAACCAAATCGATACATTTTAGGTTGGTTTGGTTTTGAATTTTAAAAACTGATCAAATTTGGTTTGGTTTTGGTTTCAATCAAAAAATAATTAAAAAAAATCGAACCAAACCGACTATAAAATGAACTATTTAAATTTATTATTACACCTATATATATGTATATTTTTTATATAAAGTTTCTAAAATTTTATGATATATATTAGTCATTTATATTTTTAGTCTAGTTCTTTGCTATTTAATAATTTAATTCTTTGACTTTACATTCTAGTTTGATTGGTAATTTTCTATCGCTACGTATAAAAAAAATTATTTCATGTTAAAAAAACTTGATTTTTAATTGAGTACTTAAATTATTCATCACTATTTTATTTAATTATCATCAATATATCTTGGTAAATATAAATTTCTCAAAGAGCAATTGATTTGATAGTGTTATGTTGAAAATATAGTCGCCGGAATATGTGTTTGGTAGTGTATGTCCCATATTTAAGAAAAAACCGATAAAAAACTGAAAAACCAACAAAAACCGAATCGATAAAAAACCGACTTAATTGGTTTGGATTGGTTCCAATATTTGAAAAACCGACTTACTTGATTTGGTTTCTTTTTTTAGGAAAAAATTGACCCAAATCGAACCACGAACACCCTTAGTTCTCACGATTAAAATATGAAGCAAGAGGAAAAATCAAATATGCATAAATCAGATTATAAAAAAACACTCTTCTAGAAAATATTTACCCCAAAAGAATTAGTTATTCTCTCTTTACCAACTATTATCTTTGATGAAACAATTAGACTTGTACAAAATAAATATATATCCTTTATATTATATTTCTCTGCTTTGAAAAAAATATTTTGATTTTTTTGACATTTTATATTTCAAAAATGGAGAGTTTAATAGAATCACATAAACATAAAACTGAGAGAGTATTAGTTGATCTTCCAAAATAAATAGGTTACTATCATTTTGTATTACTAATACGATATCTTGACTTATGTAAATATCATTTTGATGAGACTTATGCAAATTAGTTAATTATAAATCAAAATAGTATACGTGCTAGTGAAGAAGAATGTGAAATTCAAAGTTGCCCCGCATTAAACCCGTAACTCGCCCTGTCCCGCTTTAAAAATTTTGAAAACTGTTTTAACCTGCCTCGACCCATTGCTAAAAAAAGAATACACTATCAAAAAGACTATAAAAAAGCATATCTTCTTTATTATCTGAACTTGAGATTTGTTTTTTTTCCCTGACTTCTGAATTTCTATGATCTAAATATAATGTAGCTTACGTTTTCTTATTTCATTCTACTTCTGACTGCATTTACGTTGTCTGGCTGTAGGAAGTAGCTACCTTATTTTACGATGATTTTTGAGAATTATAAAACGTAAATATCTCAAAGGTGTCTCTGTATGACTGATGAGATGGTGTCATTTTGATAATGTGCTTTATATTTTCCCCCTGCGGTCACATATGAACCCCAATATTGATTTGTATAAGTAGGGTACAACTAAGGTAAGAACGCATTTAAATTTATTGTTAGTACAGAACTCATATTCGTCTCTTCATATTCTGGAATTTGGTAAGAGAATTACTGCAACATATTTCTAAGGTCACACAGGTTGTTCCATGCTGTCTTTAAAAGGAAGAAATTAAGAGGAAATCAGTAAAAAGGTTAAGTAAACTGTCCTTCTTATGCGCTTTCATTAGCTTGATAATTCAAGCATTTAAGAACTCTTTAATACGTTTATCCTCTCTTATAATTTTCTGCAGAAATATTTTAACAAAGACAATTTCTTTATGTTCTTATGTAGTTCTGTTTTTTAATGTGAATTTGAATATTATTAGTTCTTAAAATTTATTATTCTTAATATTTAATTAATTAATATTGCATATCAATTGTAGATATAGATGAAGGGGAAGATGTTAAGACAAACCTTGTCACAAGCGGATTCAAATGTGTTTGATGAAAATGATGTATTGGATATCCCATAAGCGTCATGAACATTCTTTTGAATATTTTGTTTTGAGTTTTGACTTTTAGTAAATGAAGTATAGTCTTGTCTTTTACTTTTTTAGTGTTTATTATGATATATTAGAACAATATAAAAAATTATTAAGTTTAGCGAAATTTTTCGAACAAGATATTTTAAAATTTTAAATATTTATCATTTTTTAAGTTAAAACTTAAAGAAAAATATAAAATTATATTTTAAAAAATAATAGACCGGCCTGTGGAGGCCCGCGACCCACATATGGCTGGGGTAGGTTGACCATTATGAGGCCCATCAAAATAGTGGGCTAGCTCAACCCAACCCGTCAATTGTTAAAACCCACATGGGTTGGGCTAACCCGAATCAACCTATATTGACAGCTCTAGCTGCAATTAGGGGTGTTCGTCGGTCGGTACAGTATGGTATGTAGATATTCTGGTTCGGTATTCGGTTTCTTAAAATGCTATTCCAATACCATACCTAATTAAATTCCGTATGGTTTGATTTTTCTCCTTTTGATTTCGGTTTATTTTGTTCGGTAACTTCAGTTTATTCGGTTTGAATACTAATTAATGCATCGATTCATAGACTGTAATATTCTTAATTAAAGTACTCAAAAATACAAACAAAAAATGTTTGCTGACAAAGGTTTTGTCCAAAACCAGTAAATATCAACCTAGAGAGAAAACTATACATAGAGGAATAAGTTTGATCATTAGAAATATCTTGTTACTTGGTTAGAGTTAATTGATAAACTTAGATAATAAAGTAAAGTAAAATTTTATATTTTTTATATTTATATTATAATTAATAATATGTGTATTGTGCAATATAATATATATTCGGTATTGTAACGGCCCGGTCGGTCGTGTTGAGAGTTAGATCCCCGATCTCCTATTAACTGTTTTCCCCATATCTTATTCTGCTATTTTGGTTGCCTGGAGGGTTCGTGTTGAGTTTTGAAATGAATTGAGACACTTAGTCTCTTATTTGGGAGTTTAAGTTGGAAATGTCGATCGAATTTCGATTTGTATATAGCGACCTCGGATTTGAATTTTGATGGTTCTGTTAGACTCGTTAGGTGATTTTGGGCTTAGAAGCGCGTCCCGAATGTGGTTTGGAGGTCCGTGGTAGATTTAGGCTTGAATTGGTGAAAGCTGGATCTTTGGCGATTTTGATCGGCAGTGAAAATTTTGATATAGAGCCCAGAATAGAATTACGGAAGTGGGAGTAGGTCCAAAGAGTCATTTTTGATTTGTGTGGAAAATTTGAAGTCATTCGTACAAGGGTTGATATGTTTCGACGTCGTTTGTAGAATTTGGAAAATTCAAAGTTCCTTACGCTTGAATCCGTGCATAATTCATGTTTTTGATGTTGTTTAATGTGATTTGAAGGCTCGACTAGGTTCGTATGGTGTTTTAGGATTGGTTGGTATGTTTGGTTGAGGTCCCGGTGGCCTCATATGTGTTTCAGATGCTTAACGATGAAATTTGGACTTAGGAGATTGCTGAAGAAAAATATGGTGTCTGGTGTTTCGCACCTGCGAAGTTGAGATCGCAGGTGCGAGAACGCACGTGCAGAGAACAAGGCGTAGATGCGGAAGTTGGAGACTTGACCTGGGGTCGCAGGTGCAAGGAATGTTCCGCATCTGTCAAAAGGTATCGCAGGCGCGGAGGGAGTCGCACATGCAGGTGCCACCCCCTTGCCGCAGATGCGGACCCAACTCCCTTTAGTGATTTCCGCACCTGCGAGGGATTTTCCGCGGGTGCGGCATCGCAGGTGCGACCCATAGCGCGCATGTGCGGAGATCACTGGGCAGAAAAGGGGCAGAATCGAGGGTTATGTTCATATCACACAGATTTGATGTTTGAGCTCGGGAGAAGGCGATTTCTTGAGGGATTTTCAGAGAAAAATTTGGGATAAAAATTCCTAACTTTTTTTTTGTTGTAATTCATTAATCTATAGTCGTTTTCTCCATTTAATTTCAGATTTGGATGGAAAAATTGGGGAAATGGGGGAAAAATTTCCTCAATCAAATTTCTGAGTTTTGAACGGGTTTTAGACATCGGATTTAGATGATTTTTGTACGAATCATCTCAAAAGTGAATAGGCATTCTAAATTGGTAGCTTTTACCCGATTTTGAGTCGTGGACCCGGGGAAGCTTTTTGGGCGTTTTCCTATTTTCTTGTCTTAACTTCGAATTCATTACCTAAAATAGTTACTCGTAGATATATTTACATTATGTAATTGATTTGCTTAGATTTGGGCCATTCAAAGTTGGATACTCGTGGAAAGAGCGTGGTTTCAGATTGATTTGAGCGTGGTCGAGGTAAGTGGCTTGTCTAACCTTGTATGGAGGAGCATCCCCTTAGGATTTTGGTACTTTTTGATATATGGGTGCCGTGTACGTGAGATGACGAGTATGTTCACGGGCTATTTGTTGTAAAACCCCATTTCCACTAAATTATAACCCATTTTTCCTTTTTGAAACTACACCAGCATATGTAATTATCCTGATTAGATTAGGAAAGCATGCCTACGTGTTTTGACTGCCTATTTGAACTTTGTGCAGCATGTTTAGTGAAACTCCTATTTTTCTTGGTTTGAACTTAGCCTAAACTGTAGATTTCATCGCCGTAACTGTTGTGTTATTTGTTGAGCTACATATTTATTTTGAGACTACAAAACGCATTCTGGGAGATCCCCCAACACTGCATATTTACTTTGGGACTACAAACGTATTCCGGAAGATCCCCCTGTACTGCATGTTTACTTTGGGACTACAGACGTATTCTTGGAGATCCCCATGTACTACATATTTAATTTGGGACTACGGACGTATTCTGGGAGATCCCATGCACTATATATTTACTTTGGGACTACGGGACGGTATCCTGGGAGATCCCCCTGTTGCTATTACTGTGTTCTGAGTTGTAGACTATCATTGATTTCTATTCCTGTTGATATTCTGTAATTATTTTTCCACGATATTTCTTCCTATCTTATTTCGTTATATTTTTACCAGTAGGGCCTGATATGACCTCGTCACTACTCGGCCGAGGTTAGGCTTGGCACTTACTGGGTACCATTGTGGTGTACTCATACCCTTTCTGCACATGTTTTCGTGTGCAAATCCAGGTACCTTGCGTCCACCTATGTATTAGCCAGCAGCAACATCCACCGGAGACTTCAAGGTATATCTGCACGCGTCCGCAGATCCTTGGAGTCCCCGTCTATCTTTATTTGTTCTTCCCTCTTGTACTTCTTAGACTCTTGTATAGCAGACTGTAGATAGTTTTCGTAGAGCTTGTGACTCATGATTATGGGTTTTGGAAAGTGTTGCATATAATTGGAAAATTGGTTTTACTTGGATATGTCGAGCGGTATATTTACCTTTATATAGTAATTTTGAAGCTTATTTGGTTCTTATTATTCTTTATATTCGGATTATTTCTATGTTAATAGGCTTACCTAGTCTTAGCGACTAGGTGTCGTCACGACGTTCTTCAGAGAGGAAATGTGGGTCGTGATAAGTTGGTACCAGAGCTTTAGGTTCATAGGTATCGTGAGTCACAGACCGGTTTAATATAGTCTCGCGGATCGTTGCGGAGACGTCCCTACCTACCTTCGAGAGGATATAGAACTCTTAAGAACAATCATACTTCTTGATTTCCTTGTCGTGCGAGTTATTGATACCAAAATTCTAAAAATTTCTATTCTGTTCTTTCTCACAAACGGTGAGGACCCGTACCGGGAGGATCGAAGATCATGCAGCCGAGCCCCCTGCTAGAGCCGCTAGAGGCCGAGGTTGGGGTAGAGGACGACCATGCGGTGCAGCACGAGCACCGGCACGAGCTGCGACAGAGGATCCCCCAGCAGCTCCAGCTGGAGGGCCGGCACCAGAGAATCCTATTGCTGCTCCAGCCCTCCTGGAGACCTTGGCTCAGTTCATAAGCATGTTCAGCACTTTGGCTCAGGCTGGGCTGATTCCGATAACTCCCGCCACATCTCAGGTCGGGGGAGGGGAACATACTCCCGCAGCCCGCACTCCTGAGCAGAGGGTCCAGGTTGATCAGGCCATAGAGTTTATTCCTATGCCCCCAGTGGCTCCGGTTCAGCATGAGATTAAGGTAGTTGCTTCTGCGGCAGAGCAACTCAAACTTGGGAGGTACAAGAAGTACCACCCACCTATTTTCAGCAGAATAGCTTCAGATGATGCTCAGGGTTTCCTTGAGGAGTGTCATCATATCCTCCGCACTATGGGCATAGTGGAGACGAGTGGGGTTTCTTTCACCTCTTTCCAGTAGAGGGGAGCGACATATCAGTGGTGGCGTGCCTATGAGCTGAGTAGTCTAGACGACGCAACCTCACTCACTTGGACTCAGTTCTCAGATATGTTTTTGCGTGAGTATGTCCCTTAGAGCCTCAGGGATGCATGGCGCGCTGAGTTTGAGCAGCTGCGCGGGTGCTATGACTGTGTCGGAGTATGCAGTCCGTTTCAGTGAGTTGGATCGACATGCACCGGATTTGGTTGTGACGGTCAGAGAGAGGGTTTGTCGCTTCATTGAGGGGCTCCACCCCAGTATTCAGACCAGTATGGCCAGGGAGTTAGAGATGGATATCACTTAACAGCAGGTCGTGAGTATTGCCAGGAGGGTGGAGGGCATGTTTGCCCAGGACAGAGAGAAGAGAGAGGCCAAGAGATCTCGAGAGACTGGTCATTTTTCAGGAGCTCGTGCGCCAGCAGCATGCCTTGGTAGGGGTTTTGTGAGTCGCCCTGTTCCTTTAGCTCTTTCAGCAGCCAGCGGTGTTCCAGCTCCTCCTAGACCTCAGGAGCCTTATTATGCACCGCCAGTATCTAGTATGCCTCCTTCTCGAGGTGCTATTACCGGTCATTTCAGTAGGCCAGGTCTGAGTCAGTCTCATCCACCACGTCCTCCGAGGGGTTATTTTGAGTTTAGCGATACTCGTCATATGGTTAGGGATTGCCCCAGATACAGGAGGGGTGCACCTCCACATACTTCTCAACCACCACGTGCTCCACTGAGTCCTCTGGCCATTCTTCCAGCCCCAGCTACCGCCCTACCTACTCAGGCAACTCTAGGTGGAGGTCGAAGAGGTCGAGGTCGCCCTAGAGGGGGAGCCAGGCCAGGTATTATGCCCTTCTAGCCCGTTCAGAGGCAGTTGCTTCAGATTCTGTCATCACATGTATTGTCCCCATATGTCATAGAGATGCATCAGTATTATTTGACCTAGGCTCTACGTATTCATATGTGTCTTCTTATTTTGCTCCGCATTATTCTTTGAGTTCTCCTGTTTATGTATCTACTCCTGTGGGAGATTCTCTTATTTTGGATCACGTATATCGGTCGTGTTTGATTGCTCTTAGTGGTTTTGAGACCAGAGCCGATATATTATTGCTCAGTATGGTAGGTTTTGATGTTATCTTGGGCATGCACTGGTTGTCGCCCCATTATACTATTCTTGATTGTCACGCTAAGACCGTGATGTTGGTTATGCCAGGCTTATCGCGATTAGAGTGGAGAGGTACCTTAGTGTATACTCCCCACAATGTCATTTCATTTCTTAAGGCTCAGCGAATGGTTGAGAAGGGGTGTGATGCGTATTTGGCCTAAGTGAGAGATGTCAGTATTGATACCCCTACATTTAAGTCAGTTCCAATAGTGAGGGACTACCCTGATGTGTTTCTAGCTGATCTTTCGGGCATGCCGCTCGACAGATATATTGATTTTGGCATTGATTTATTGTCGGGCACTCAGCTCATATCTATTCCTCCTTATCGTATGGCTCCTCCTGAGTTGAAAGAGTTGAAGGAGCAGTTGCAGGAGTTGCTTGATAAAGGTTTCATTAGGCCCAGCGTGTCACCTTGGGGTGCTCCTGTCTTGTTTGTAAAGAAAAGGGATGGTTCTATGCTATGTGTATTGATTATCGTCAGCTGAACAAGGTTATAGTGAAGAACATGTATCCCTTGCCTCACATTGATGATTTGTTTGATTAGTTATAGGGTGCCAGGGTGTTTTCCAAGATTGACTTGTGTTTTGCTATCATCAGTTGAAGATTTGGGAGCCGGATATCCCGAAGACTACTTTCAGGACCAGATATGAGCATTATGAGTTTCTTGTCATGTCTTTTGGGCTAATCAATGCCCCAACAGACTTTATGCATTTGATGCACAGTATGTTCTGGCCTTATCTTGATTCTTTCGTCATTGTGTTTATTGATGACATTCTGGTATATTCCTGTTCTCGGGCTTGATTTAGTGGCATTCTTGGGTCACGTAGTGTCTTGTGATGGGATCAAGGTAGATCCGAAGAAGTTGGAGGCAGTGCAGAGTTGTCCTAGGCCATCATCAGCTATGGAGATCCACAATTTCCTTGGTTTGGCGGGATATTACCGTCGCTTTGTAGGGGGGTTTTCATATATTGCAACACCTATGACCAGGGTGACCCAGAAGAGTGCTCCATTCAGGTGGACCGAGGAGTGTGAGGAGAGGTTTCATAAGCTCAAGACAACTTTGACTACAGCCCCAGTTTTGGTATTGCCGACAAGTTCGGGATCTTACACTGTCTATTGTGATGCCTCGAGGATTGGTCTTGGAGCGGTGTTGATGCAGGACAGTAGGGTGATTGCCTACGCGTCCAGACAGTTGAAGGTGAATGAGAAGAATTATCATGTCCATGATCTTGAGTTAAAAGCTATTGTTCACGCCTTGAAGATCTGGCATCATTATTTGTATGGTGTTCCTTGTGAGATCTACAGTGATCACCGGAGTTTGCAGCACCTGTTCAAGCAAAAGGAACTTAATTTGCTACAGCGGAGGTGGTTGGAGGTACTTAAAAACTATGATATCACTATATTGTACCACCCGGGGAAGGCCAATATAGTGGCCGACGCCTTGAGTCGTCGGGCGGAGAGTTTGGGGAGTTTGGCATATCTTCTGGCAGCAGAGAGGCCCTTAGCATTGGATGTTCAGGCCTTATCCAGTTAGTTTGTGAGATTGGATATTTCAGAGCCGAGCCGAGTATTAGCTTGTGTGGTCGCTCGATCTTCTCTTTATGACCGCATTAGGGAGCGCCAGTATGATGATCCCCATCTTCTAGTCCTTCAGGATAGGGTTCAACGAGGTGATGCTAGAGATGTGACTATTGGTGATGATGGTGTGATGAGGATGCGGGACTGGATATGTGTGCCCAATGTGGATGGGCTTCGGGAGTTGATTCTTGAGGAGGCCCACAGCTTGCGGCATTCCATCCATCTGGGTGCCGCGAAGATGTACCAGGATTTGAGACATCACTATTGGTGGAGGAGGATGAAAAAAGATATAGTTGGGTTTGTGGCCAAGTGTCTCAACTGTCAGCAGGTCAAGTATGAGCATCAGAAACCGAGTGGCTTACTTTAGAGGTTAGAGATCCTAGAGTGAAAGTGGGACCGGATCACCATGTATTTTGTAGTTGAACTTCCACGGACTTTGACGAAGTTTGATGATATTTGGTTGATCGTGGATCGGCTGACCAAGTCAGCTCTTTTTATCCTTGTAATGACTATTTACTCTTCATAGAGATTGGCCGAGATTTACATCATAGAGATTGTCCGCCTTCATGGTGTCCCAATTTCCATCATTTCAGACAGAGGTACACAGTTCACATCATGGTTTTGGAGAGCCGTATAGCAGGAGTTGGGTACTAGGGTGGAGTTGAACAGAACCTTTCACCCTCAGACGGACGGGCAGTCCGAGTGCACGATTCAGATTCTTGAGGATATGCTCCGTGCTTGTGTAATGGAGTTTGGCAGGTGCGACCCATATCCCGCAGGGGCGAAGATCGCTGGGCAGAATTGAGGGTTATGTTCATTTCACACAAATTTGATTTTTGAGCTCGGGAGAAGGCAATTTCTTGAGGGATTTTCAGAGAAAACTTTGGGGTAACAATTCCTAACTTGTTTTTGTTTGTATTTCATTAATCTATAGTCGTTTTCTCCGTTTAATTTCGGATTTGGATGGAAAGGTTGGGAAAATGGAGGAAAAAGTTCCCCAATCAAATTTCTGAGTTTTGAACGGGTTTTAGACATCGGATATAGATGATTTTTGTACGAGTGATCTCGTGAGTGAATGGGTGTACTAAATTGGTAACTTTTACCCGATTCCGAGTCATGGACCAGGAATTCATTAGCTAAAATAGTTACTAGTTGCTATATTTATGTTATGTAATTGATTTGCTTAGACTTGGGTTATTTGGAGTTGGATACTCGTGGCAAGAGTGTGGTTACAGATTGATTTGAGCGTGGTTCGATGTAAGTGGCTTGCCTAACCTTGTGTGGGGGAACTTCCCCTTAGGATTTTGGTACTGTTTGATATATGGGCGCCGTGTACGTGAGGTGACGAGTACGTACACGGGCTATTTTGTTGTAAAACCCCATTTTCCACTAAATCATAACCCGTTTTTCCTTGTTGAAACTACACTAGCATATGTAATTACATTGCTTAGATTAGGAAAGCATGCCTACGTGTTTTGACTGCCTATTTGAACTATGTGTAACATGTTTAGTGAAACTCCTGTTTTTCTTGGTTTGAACTTAGCCTAAACAATAGATTTCATCGCGGTAACTATTGTGTTATTTGTTGAGCTGCATATTTATTTTGGGACTACGGAACGCATTCCGGGAGATCCCCCAGCACTGCATATTTACTTTGGGACTACGGACGTATTCCGGGAGATCCCCATGTACTGCATGTTTAGTTTGGGACTACAGACGTATTCCGGGAGATCCCCCTGTACTGCATATTTACTTTGGGACTACAGACGTATTCCGGGAGATCCCTCTGCACTATATATTTACTTTGGGACTACGGAATGGTATCCTGGGAGATCCCCATGTTGCTATTGCTGTGTTCTGAGATGTAGACTATCATTGGTTTCTATTCCTGTTGATATTCTGTAATTATTTTTCCACGATATTTCCTCCTGTCTTATTTCATTATATTTTTACCAGTAGGGCCCCGACCTGACCTCGTCACTACTCCACCAAGGTTAGGCTTGGCACTTACTGGGTACCATTGTGATGTACTCATGCCCTTCCTGCACATGTTTTCGTGTGCAGATCTAGGTACTTCATGTCCGCCTCTGTATTAGCGCCAACAACAGCAGCTACCGGAGACTTCAAGGTATATCTGCATGCGTCCGCAGATCCTTGAAGTCCAGCTCTATCTTTATTTGTTCTTCCCTCCTGTACTTCTTAGACTCTTGTGTAGCAGACTGTAGATAGTTTTCGTAGAGCTTGTGACTCATGGTTCCGGGTTTTGGGAAGTGTTGCATATAATTTGCAAACTGGCTTTACTTGTATATGACGAGCAACATTTTTACCTTTATATAGTAATTTTGAAGCTTAGTTGGTTCTTATTATTCTTTACTTTCGGATTATTTCTATGTTAATAGTCTTACCTAGTCATAGCGACTAGGTGCCGTCACGACGTCCTTCAGAGGGAAAAAGTGGGTCGTGACAGGTATGGTATCGGTATTTCATTTTAAAATACCAAATACCATGCCTAATATTAATTTATTTTTAAAATTAAACCAAATACTATACAGAATACCAAAATATTGAATATCAAATACTAAAATTTTTAATTTCGGTACGGTAATTCGGTATTACCAAATTATGCACATCCCTAGCTGCAATAGATACTGAAAATAAAGAAAAGTAGTAGACACTGCACTTCAAAAACTATAAGGGGTCATTTGGTAAGGTGTATAAGAGCAGTACTGAATATGGTGCATGATTAATGATGTTGGAATTATTTCTTATGGACTATTTGGTTTGATGTATTAAAAATAACATGACAAATACCCCCATCTACGTTTGAAAAACGATGGAAAGGATTTGAAAAAAGGTTTTGAAAGGGTAATTCTAAATTTATATATGCTTATTCATGTATTAAAATCATGTTATTCCTAATGCCATGATTTTCTATGTATAAGAATAATATTGTATGTTGTCTAACTAATACAAGTGTCGGCGCACCCCTTTTTCCTCGTGGAGTCCGGGGTTTCGACATATTTTGGGACAACTCATTTCCTTTTGGGAAGGGGTAAGGAATTTGAAGATTCCCCACCTAACGGATTTAAGGTGCGTTAGGGCACCTAATGCAAGTAACTCATAAACCGGTTTACATTACTAGAGATTGGGTAAGGGCTCGAAATTACCTCGAGGTGAAGGTGTTAGGCACCCCTTGAGGTCCACAACGTTGGGTCCCGACCAAATTCATTTTAGTGAATTAGTCATAAAGCAATTTAACAAGTGAAGATAATTTTAAAACAGGAATAAAAAGGGGGTCCTAGGTTTATTAGCCTATAGGATCACTTCTGTGCAATACTCGGTAAACTTTCCCCAAATAGAGGTGTTACGCGTAGCATTAGCGCACATGTCATCATATCCTTTACTACCCAATTACCCTCCCCTTAATTACTACTTGAGCGATTCTAATTGAATACGTACTATATGCGTGCATCACCCGCTCCTTTACCTATGGCCCTGGAGGTGTTTAGGACCTCTATTAAGGTGGTTCTAGAATCACCTATAGTGCTTAAGAGGAGAAAATCTAAGCAACAAACAAAACAGATAGGACTGTCATATAACAAAGCAGTCAAAGGCTCACCTTTAGCTCCACAAATAAGCAAACAATTGCACATCTCAAACAACAATTTTAAACACTTTAAAGTCCTATAGCAGGAAATCTAGATGAGCACAACAGCAGAATATGCAGCATTGTTAAGGCGAGGCAGTGAACACCTAATCAGTTTGCCTACTAATTTTTATGGTTTACTGAATCTGGGCAGGATCCTATAGACATAGTATCTAAGCGTGAATCAGACCATAATAATAAACTAGCGACTGACTTATAACAGACAGATACTTATCTATTTAGACCCTATATGCATGTTGTCTATGCACCGGAAATGCTCACAAGCATTACTTCAGGACATATAAACACAGAAATTGATTTTATATATTTATCTCTACAAACGTGATATCTAGGTGTCAAACTGTTTTTAGACTTATTCCTTATAGGCATGACGGCTAAGTGTTCATACTGGTTTCAAATATGATTTCCTAAGGACATGATATCTAAGTGAGTAGAATATTATATATATTTGATAATTCCCAAAGGAAGATCCTATAGGCATGGTTTCTAATGCACATTGAGACTTGAATATACACATGAACATGAATTTTGATACAGAATTGATAAACGTCCCATAAAAGGATTTCTAAGATGTAAAGTTGAAATTCAGGACAAATAATGAGATAAGTCCTATAGGTATGATTTCTAATGCATATAAATAATCACAACAATCCTATAGGCATGATTTATACCAGATCCCAACAAAGATATATAAAAATCCCTCCCAGCCTTACTAATAACCCCAATATATATTTTTACAAGAATTATTACTACAAACCAGATGTAAAATGAATTGCAGAATGAATACTACTATACTATAGGGAGCCTGGATAGGCCCAAATGTAAACCTGGAAAACCAGGCCTTCAACCAAGTCTGAAGTGCCAATATCTCATAGTACAAAATGATATCCTGGTGTGTCAAAGTTCTCAAGGGCCTCAAAGACCCCGGACAATGCTCACACCAGAAATCCTTTAAAGAAAATAGTTTTGTGCATAAGTGTGGAAGAGCCAGCCCTAGTGTGTCATAGTTCGGAGGAGTCTCATAGACTCCTAGGCAGTGCTCACACTAGAGGGGCAGGACCCCAGGTATTCTAAGAGTAGGAGTTGAAAATAGTGTATGAAAAAAGGAATAGTTTTGAGAAAACATTTTAGGAGTAAAATAGGAATAAACAGAGTCATTGCAGCACTCTGAATTCCAACGAAGGTTTCCAGCAATCAAACAAGGGACAAAAACAGGATCACAACCATTTCAAAGCAAAGCTTCGCATTGCCTAGATTAATTCATTAATTAACACTAGGTGGGCATATAACATGCTATAAAAAAACTACACTGAGAAGGGTAGAAGGGGTTAGGAACATAGAGGTCATTAGTCAGGAACACATAAGACAGGGTGAGAGTGGAAGCATGCTAGTTAACAGAACATAAAGGAGGTTGACAACATAGGACATAGCAGCAGGGATAGACATGTTGATTAAAAATCCACAAACAGGAAGCACATAAGTTAATGTGGTTACAACCAGATTACTGAATGGGACATAGCATACTGATTAAGAGTCATAAATAGGGAAACATATAAGTCTAACTGCATGTGATAACAACCAGATTACTGAATAGGACATAGCAACATAAGCAACGAACATGAAGGGCATATGTCTAAGTACAGAGTAGTAATCATGCTGATTGTGAGAAACAGACAAGTAAGTCATAGGAGTCTGGCTTCATGGAAGTACTCTGGATAAATAAGATCAATAGAAAGGGAAGACATAGGTAGTCATGCTAATTGAAATTAATACACAGGAAAGACATGGCTTAAAACTGCACAGAAGTGGTCATACTAATTGAGGTCAATAAACAGGAGAGACAGAACTTTAAGTACAGGAGTAAACATACTGATTAAAAGCAATAACAGGAAATATAGAAGTTTAAATACAGAAGTAAACATACTGATTAAAAGCAATAACAGGAAAACATATAGGTTTAATCTTCATAGCAAATGAATGACAAGAGGAGTGGAGACATACCAGTTAAAGATGGTAAAATAGAAGGTGAAGGTATGCAGAACTCAGTGGTCTAGCCTTGGCTTTCAGCCGGCTAGACAGTGTAGTAAACACAAGTAGCAGAAGGGTCTGAATGAGAGCAAAGTTTTTGTGTGTGTGTGTGTGTTCTTCTGAATTGTGTTCGTGTTTTTGAAAGAAAACCAAAATGAATTTTATATAGCACTTAAAAAGGTAAACAAATAAGGCGAGAATAAAATCAGAGTTCATAAAATAAGGTAATCAATCAGTTAATTGAGGAATTAACTCAATCAGTTCATACAGAAAATCCGGGAGAGACCCCTTAAATTGGGGAGGGTCAATTAACAGCAAAGACTAGGGTTCAAATAAGGTAACAAATTAATCATATACCATATAGGAGTCATTCAAACCCCCAAATCAAACTAATAGTCCGATTAAGGCAAGTATTACTAATTAAAGTCACAAATAAGAAAAATAGGTAAATCACAGAGTAGTACTGATTTTAACGGAAAAATATAATTTGTACCCTAAATAAAATCAATCAACATATTTGATTGACAAAAATAAAGAAACAACGGAAAAAACTCACTGAACTAATTAGTACAATAAACGAAAAGACCTAGGGTTTAAAGCAGATACGCAAAATTAGTCAAACCAGTAGAGAATAATCAGATTCAACACTTGAAATTTTGAAAATCGTTTGAAGAGAACCTAGGATGAACCCTAGTTCTTAGAAATCACTGAAATCAAATAGCAATAAAGAAAACAAAAGATTTTTGAGAAAAAGTATCGAGTAACACTTAAAACGTTTCATATCTACAAGGATCTGAACAGACCCAAGTAGTCATAAGATTAGGATTTTCGAAAATAACAGAGATGAAAGGAAAACTGGTCTAAAACCATAGATGCGAACCATGAATAAGAAGAAAATAGTACTCACAAACGGAAATGGCCATAGACAGGCTTGTGAGAAAGATTTCAAACAAAACCAGGTTGAATCTCTTTGAGATTCTCTCATAAATCAACGAAGTCGAACAACCAGAAGATGTAAAAGGCAGAGAAACCTCATGAACTAGGAGGTTTTCCAGTGAAGGCGGCTAGGTTTTAGGGGAGTGATTGAGAGAGAAGGGGAAGGATTAGGGAAACGAAGGCGGCAGGGGAAGGGAAATGTGGGGGTTTAGGGTTGGCTTTAGGTTAAAAAATGAAGGACTTAATGTGGACCATTGATCTCAGAGATCAACGGCCACGATTAGAGAGGGGTTTGGGTCGGGTAGATACAAAATTGGGCCTGGGGAGAATTGGGCTAAGTTTTAAGATATTTGGGCTGGTATAATTGGTTAGGTCCGAAAATTAAAAGAATTAAAAGGGCTATTTGTTAAATACCTAATTAATCAGTAAAATAATTTGTAAAAATAATTAATAAATTATAAAAAATGATTTTCATGCATAAAATGATTTAAAATAATTATTCAACATTATAAAAATATAAAAAGCTATTTTTTGGTGAAATAATGTAATAATGCATACATGAGCTATTATTGCAAAGTTATTGTGATTATAACCCCAAAAATGTGAAAGTGGATATTTATGAAATAATTAAAGCTTAGTATAAATATGAATAGTAAAACTAAGCCATAAAATTTTTAATAAGTCATCTGTGATGCAATTAGTAATTATTTATATAATAAAAATACTAGGATAAATTTATAAAGCCCTTAAAAAATGTAAACATAATGAAAAAATATTAGTTGATGCTCATGCACTATTTTGAAGATAGATATGCATTTTAAAAAATAGTATAGGGAAAAATTGGGTATCAACAGCTGCCCCTCTTTACCCGGGAAGGATGAAAGAGTTATCGGGTAAAGATATGATGGCCAATTTTAACCGAGTAGGGTGATTCGAGAGACATAGGCCACACTTTGGTTTCCAAGATGCCTACATATCCCTAGTTTTATAGGAATCATGCCGTGTGTAGTTCTGGATTCACCGGCGAAATATACCGACGAAGTTATCACAAGAGCGGACACAAGGTTTTGAATAGGTGAAATGGTTACGGTGAGCGGTCAGGTTTGAACTAGTATGAAGGAATTGGAGTAGGATTGCTCCTGTTGGGATAATGATTACGCATCGGGTTACCTGCAAATCAGAAGATGCCCTGCAGCATGTACGTACAATTTTGCGTAAATTTAAACATGCTGCAAATTCCCTTCAGACCATGAGAATTGTCTCTGGACGGTTGAGGATGACGTCCGTAGACCATGATGTCCCCGGCCATGAATTTTTCAGTGAGGGATTCTCAGTCCATGTAATGATGTTCTCGAGCCATGAAAATAGTGCCTCCAAACCATGACGCCTTTGAATAATGATATGCAAGTTTGAGAGATCCACAGGCCATGACATGGTGTCTTTCGGCTATGAGGATGATGCCTTCATACTATGACACCTTCGGAAAAGTTGGCGATATTTTAGCACATGAGGTGAAAAATATGATGCTAGAAGCAACAAGACAAGGCTTAGTCTTGTCGGAAGTTGAGGGCAGAACTTAGCCCCGAAAGAAAATAATGTGAGGTTTAGGACAGAGCAACATCTGTATTTATGCAAAGAGAGACAATGCTTAGTCTCGTGAGGGGAAGGCAGATCTTAGCCTTATGCAAATGGAGAGTCAACGCTTATCCTCACGCAAGATTCGAGACAGTGCTTAGTCTCATGCAAATGTAAGGTATTGCTTAGCCTTATGCAGATAAGGAGGCAGTACTTAGCCTCGTGCAAGATTTGAGACAATGCTTAGTCTCATGCAAAAGTAAGGCAATGCTTAGCCTTATGAAGATAAGGAGGCAGTGCTTAGCCTTGTGCAAGATTCTGGATAGGGCTTAGTCCCATGCAAGGTGAAGGCAGTGCTTAGCCTTATGCAAATGGAGAGACAAGGCTTAGCCTCATGCAAGATTCGGGACAGGGCTTAGTACCATGCAAGGTGAAGGCAAGGCTTAGCCTTATGCAAATAGAGAGGCAGGGCTTAGCCTCATGCAAGATTTGGGACATGGCTTAGTCCCATGCAAGGTGAAGTCAATGCTTAGCCTTATGCAGATAGAGAGGCAAGACTTAGCCTCATGCAAGTTTGAGACAGAGCTAAGTCTCACGCAGATAAAAGACAGTGCTTAGCCTTGTGCGAATATGGAGGCAGGGCTTAGCCTCATGCAAGATTTGGGCACATGGCTTAGTCCCAATGCAAATAGAACAAATAATAGATGATGGCATAGTATTTCTTAGCTGGAAATGGATTCGGTATCTTTTTTGTTATGAAGATCGTGATTCCAAGGTAAGCATATTCCTTGTTCCTGCATTCAAAGAAAAATCGTGAGTTCTGTAAGGGGGGTCGGTTCGTGCCTCCGTCGTCTTGCTTGATCTGATTCGCTCTGCCTGAAGATCCTGTTCAAATTATCGGGGGAAACATTTGCTAAACAGAGTTTATTTCAAAAGAGGGCATGCCTAACTTTCAAAGGTATAATAAAAAATATAGTTTTAGAAATTGGTTAGATGAACCAGTGACTGTGACACGATCAGAGACATTGCGACTTCTTTTGCTGTAAAATTTTGAGGGTCCTCCTTAAAATTCTACCCCAGTTTAATGGTCAACCTTTTTGACTGCTCTATATGTTGTGATCGGCTGAACTTGCTTCGGAATTTTGAGGGTCCTCCTCAAAATTCTGCCCCAGTTTCTGATTGTGGGGAAAATAGAAATTTTATTGAATTGTGACCGAACCCACAGGGCTGCCTACGTATCCCCTCTTAAACGGGAATCAGGTCGAGCGTAGTTTAATTTACATCATACGCGGAAAACATAAATAGTTTACACATAATATCGCTTGACTGCATCCGAATTGATCGGCTTTGGTCAGAATTCTCCGTCCATTTCCACGAGTATGGGGGATCCTCTTTTCAGAACTCTGTGAACCATATAAGGACCTTTCCAATTGGGAGAGAATTTACCTTTGGCTTCATCTTGATGTGGGGAGGTTTTCTTTAATACCAGTTGCCCCAGTGTGAACTGTCTCGGCTTAACTCTTTTGTTGAAGGCTCTGGACATCATGTCTGATAAAGTTGTCTGTGGCATATTCTGTTCATCCTCTTTCCGTCTATGAGGGCTAGCTGCTCATAACGGCTCCTTATCCATTCTACGTCACGAAGTTCAGCTTCTTGTATGATTCTCAAGGAAGGAATTTCCACTTCGACAGGAATAACAACTTCAGTACCATAAACCAGCAAATAGGGAGTTGCCCCGGTTGATGTGCGGACTATGGTACGGTATCCTAGTAAAGCAAATGGTAACTTCTCATGCCATTGTTTATGATTTTCTATCATTTTCCTAAGTATCTTCTTGATGTTTTTTTGGCAACTTCCACGGCTCCGTTCATTGAGGTCTATATGTTGTGGAATTATTGTGCTTGACTTTGAAAGTCTCACACATGGCTTAATCAGATCACTGTTGAGATTGGCAGAATTGTTAGTGATGATGGACTCTGGAACTCCGAACCGACAAACAATCCGGTCGCAAACAAAATCCGCGACGACCTTCTTAGTCACAGCTTTGTAAGATGCGGCTTCAACCCATTTGGTGAAGTAATTAATAGCTACCAAAATAAATCGATGCCCATTTGAGGCGGTGGGCTCGATTGGACCAATGACATCCATTCCCCAAGCGACGAAGGGCCAAGGTAAGCTTGTTGCATTAAGCTCATTCGACAACACTTTTATCATATCTGCATGTACTTGACATTGGTAGCACTTTTGAACATACCAGATGCAATTTGTTTCCATGGTCATCCAGAAATAGCCGGCCCTAAGTATCTTCTTGGCCAGGACAAATCCGTTCATATGCGGGCCGCAGGTTCCAGCATGTATTTCCTCAAGAAACTTAGAAGCTTTTTCTGCGTCGACACACCTCAATAGTCCCAGATCAGGCCTTCTTCTATATAGGGTTCCTCCACTGTGGAAGAAGTGATTGGACAATCTACGAAGCGTGCGTTTCTGAGTATGGTTCGCATGCTCTGGGTATTCTCCTTTTGCTAGATACTCTTTGATGTCGTGGAACCAAGGCTTCTCGTCTGTTTCCTCTTCGACATGAGCACAATATGTCGGCTGGTTATGGATCCTTACTGGAATAGGATCGATGAATTTCTTGTCTGGATGCTGTATCATTGATGACAAAGTGGCTAATGCATCGACAAACTCATTTTGAATTCTGGGAACATGCCGAAACTCTATCTTTGTGAACCTTTTCTTCAATTCCTGCACATGGTGCAGATATGGAAATATCTTGGAATTCTTGGTAGCCCATTCTCCTTGTACCTGGTTCACAAGTAGATCTGAATTGCCGATTACCAGTAGCCCCTGAATGTTCATGTCAACAGCCATGTTGAGCCCTAATATGCAAGCCTCGTATTCCGCCATGTTGTTGGTGCAGGGGAATCTGAGTTTCGCAGATACCGGATAATGTTGACCAGTTTCCGATACCAAGAAGGCTCCAATGCTGACTCCTTTGAAATTTGTTGCTCCGTCAAAGAACATTCTCCAACTGTCGTAGGACTCGGCAATATCTTTTACTACGAATAGTACCTCTTCATCGGGAAAATATGTTTTTTGGGGTTCGTATTATCCTCCCACAGGGTTTTTAGCAAGATGATCCGCCAGTGCCATTCCCTTGACTACTTTCTAAGTTACATAGACAATGTCGAATTCGCTCAACAGGATTTGCCATTTAGTCAGCTTTCCGGTGGGCATGAGTTTCTGAAAGATATACTTCAAAGGATCTATTCTCTATATGAGGTATGTTGTATATGCACAGAAGTAATGCCTCAGATTCTTAGCTATCCAGGTCAAGGCACAGCAGGTTAGTTCCAACAGCGAATACCGTGCTTCATAAGCTGTAAACTTCTTACTCATGCAGTAGATGGCATGTTCTTTTCTTCCTGTCTCGTCGTGCTGACCCAGAACGCAGCCGAAAGATCCATCTAGCACTGCAAGGTAAAGTAGCAGTGGTCTACCTGGCTCTGGCGGAACCAAGACTGGTGGCGTTGATAAGTACTCCTTGATTTAGTCAAAAGCCTTTTGACAGTCTTTGGTTCAACTAATCGTTGCGTCCTTCTTCAACATCTTGAAAATTGGCTAACATATAACTATGGGCTGGGCTATGAAATGACTGATGTAGTTAAGGCATCCTAGGAAACTCATCACATCTTGCTTGCTTTTTGGCGGTGGTAATTCTTGGATGGGTTTGACCTTTGATGGATCCAAGCGGCAACTGACGATGAATCTCAATAACTTTCCGGCAGGAATTGCGAATGCACACTTTGCAGGGTTTAGCTTTAGGTTGTACTTCCGGAGTCTGTCGAAGAATTTCCTCAAGTCCGCTATATGATCTGTGGCTTTCTTGGATTTAATAATGACATCATCCACATACACCTCAATCTCCTTATGTATCATGTCATGAAAGATAGTAGTCATGGCCCTCATATAGGTGGCCCCAGCATTCTTTAGGCCGAATGGAATCATCTTGTAACAATACACACACCAGGGTGTAATTAAAGTTGTTTTCTTGGCATCCTCGTCCATCCAAATCTGATGGTAACCGGCAAAGCAATCCACGAAAGACTGGAGTTCATGCTTAGAACAATTGTCGATTAAGATGTGTATGTTTGGAAGCGGGAAATCATCCTTTGGGCTAGCTCTGTTGAGATCCCGATAATCGACACAAACTATAACCTTCCCATCCTTCTTCGGAACGGGCACGATGTTGGCTAACCATGTGGGATATTCAACTACCCTGAGGACCTTGGCCTTGATTTTCTTGGTAACCTCCTCTTTGATTTGCAGGCTCATATCAGACTTGAATTTCCTGAGTTTCTGCTTTACTGGTGGACACATCGGGTTTGTGGACAATTTGTGGGCCACAATGGATGTACTTAATCCGGTTATACCATCGTATGACCATGCAAAAATGTCCTCATACTCTTTCTATAACTGAGTGTACTCTTCTTTCTCTGACGACGACAAGTGAATGCTGGTGCGGGTCGCCTTGACGGTTTCAGAACCTCCCAAGTTAATTATCTCAGTTTTGTCCAGGTTGGACTTGGGTTTGTTCTCAAAATTCTCTACTTATCTAACGATCTCTTCAGGTATTATATCCTCTTCTTCTTCTGAATCACTATCCTTTTGTTGCGTTGCCTCATTACATGTCACAGTTGCTAGTTCATCAAGATAGGAAATAGTAATGCGGTATTGTTAAAGATACAGGAAAAGTGATTAATAAACATCAATTCATTGAAAGTGTCAAACAAATGCAATTTTCAATAATATAAACAACGTTTTGGAACATTGGAAATATTATTTAAAACAAAATGCTAAAAAGGAAATCATTTTTTCTTAGAAAGCAAAATAAATAATGTTGTTCAGCCTTGCTACCCCGGGACTCGTTGGGCCCTGGATGGTTTGACAGTACAATTCTTGATGAATGTTCCTCTCTCCATAGCTTGGATGGTAGGGCCTTCCTCCTCCTCCTCCTCCTCAACAATTACGCAACAGTCCATATCATCATCTTCCAGAAATCGGTTCCTCAAGGTTTCCAATGCTTCTTCCTCCTCTAATCCTCATATAATGTCGGTCTGATGGAAATTCTAACTCAGATGTGGCACAGGCTGCTCGAGTGGATAGTACGGACCATGCCATGGTGGTGACCAATTGCAAAATTCCCGCCAAGTGTACTGATATCCTAGCCCAAAAGTGGTACAATGGCATTTTGGCTGTATCGGCTTGGAGATGCCCTGAAGATTTTTACCAATCCCCTTGGAAGGCTCATACCCTCTCCATGCTAGCATGTTTTCTATCTTACTACTCCATCACTTATATTTCTCGATCGCGTTCACCTGCTCGATTCGATGTTAGGTTTCTCCGCCTAGATTTCTTCTATTTTCAATCACCGGGATGGTCTGGCTAGTGTAAATGGGGTTGCTCCCATCTCCATGAATAATTACTTCCTGGTGATTCCGCTCGAACTTCCCAGCAATAAATTGTAGGATGCAGATATATCCAGTATGTGAAACTCGACATCGAACCATGTAGGACCCATCTGTAGACAGAGATTAGTCTCTCCAATAGAATGATTATATATTCATAGTTCCTTCCCTTATCTCATGCAAGCCTTTGCCCACTCTCTTCAGTGTTGTTAATGGGCAAATGTTGAGACTGGATCCTCCGTCGATCAGAACTCTGGCAATGAACTTGTCTTCACATTGCACTGTAATGTGTAGTGTCCTGTTGTGGTTCAAACCTTCAGGTGGCAGCTCGTCCTCGTGAAAGGTAATTTTGTGGCTCTCCAGCACCTGTCCTACTATATTGGTTATTTCTCCACCAGTGATGTTGTTGGGTACATATGCTTCACTCAACACCTTCATTAGAGCGTTCTTGTGTGCCTCAAAATTTTGCAGCAGCGACAAGATAGATATCTGAGCGGGAGTCTTGTTCAAATGATCAACAACAGAATACTCTCTCGCTTGTACTTTCCTCCAAAGGTCATCTGGACCGGCTTCAATAACGGGCGGTTTGCTAGAAGCTTGCTTACTGGTTTCTCCTAAGTGTTCAAGTGTATAAATCCTTCATGTTCTGGTCATCCCTTGTGCAGCACCGAATTTTCTATCTTTGACTTTCCCTTTCTTCTAGCCTCGGCCACATAATCCCAAGGTACAACATTGGAATTGAAGGGTGGTGTGGATGCCACCGTCACTGTGAAAGGCGTGGCTACTTCCACCTCAAATGGAACAGGTGCATCTGCAGGTGGTGCCACTTCAACTTCAAATGGAAATGACATGGCTACCTCAACCTCAACTGGAGGCTGTATCTGCACTATAATAGGATTGAGTGTGACTGCGGGTTTCTTAGAAACGTCACCCTCTTTGATAAGTCCAATTGATCCCTCAGGATCTCATTCCTCATCAGTCTCTATCACATTAATACATTCGCCCCTATGATCTGGGAGGGGGTTATTGCAGACGTTAGGTGTAGCTTCCTTTGCCTGGATGACCTTATTATCAATCAAGGTCTGGATCTTATCCTTCAGTGTTCGGCACTCGTCAATGGTGTGCCCTTTCATACCAGAATGATATGCATAGGTTTTATTTGGGTTGATCCATTGGGATGAATTCTCCATGGCCACAGCAGGGATAGGGGTGACGTAACCAACAACCTTCAACCTCTCATACAGCTGTTCAATGGGTTCAGCAATGGTGGTGTATTATTTGGGTGGCTTATGGTCAAAGTTAGGCCGGGGTCTTGGGTAGTTTGGATGAGTTGGAGGTGACCGAAAGTAATATGGTTGGGAATTATATGTATGCTAAGCAGTGGCTGGTTGGGAATATCTGGGAGGTGATGGTTGATATGTGGGTGGAGGTGTTTGGTATGTGAGTGGAGGGGTCTGGTACACAAATGGGATTCTGGGTCCCTGGGCAACCATAACCATTCCCACATCTTTCTTCTTTGATATACCACATGTTTGCAATGCCTTATTCGTGGCCTGCAGTGCCTCAAAATTTGTCACCATCCCGCTTTTAATATCTTCTTCAATTCTTTCTCCGAGATTGATGATATCGGAGAACTTATGGTTCTCAATGACCATTAGCCTTTCGTAATACTGTGAATCATGTTCCCTGACAAAGAACTTGTTCATCTTTTCCTCGTATAATGATGTTCTAACCTTGGCTGCTTCCGACCTCCATCGAGTAGCATATTCGCGGAAAGTATCAGTTGGCTTCTTCTTTAGGATCTGGATATAGAAAAAATCCGGTGCGTTCTCTGTGTTGAACCTGAACCTATCAATGAAATCGGATGCCATACTCACCACTGGCTTATGTACCAGGACATGGCATCTCCGGTAAGACTTCTCATGAAGAGCTTCATTCGAATCCTTTCATCTTTTTCGACCCCCACGAGCTTGTCAGATTAAGTCCTCATATGAACCTTGAGATCACCCATCCCGTAAAACATTTCGAACTTAGGATATTTGTAACCTTCCGACAGTTCCACATCCGGTTGTATGCATAAATCCTCATAGTTCAGAACTTTTATTCCTTTACCCCCTTCAACACCCTGAACCCGACTTGTCAACTTCTTGAGCTCTTCAGCCATGTTCTTGATGAGCAGGTCCTTCTCCGCGGATTCTGGTGTATAGGAGATTGGTAGAGTGGAGTGAGGTAGGGTTTCTCTGTATATAGGGTTGTTCTGGTGAAGACCAGGACTTTGGGCATAATGATGATCATTAGTGGAGTTTTGGGTTTCGGGTAATTTGTGGGGTATCTTGGGGAGTGTGGTAGGTGTTTTGTGGGTATTGAGTGGGGACATGCTGATTTTGAGGAGGGGTTGTATACTGGTGAGGTGAGGGAGGATTCTGTGGGTGCTTGTTGGGTGTGTTCTGAGGTGGTGCAGGGTTCTGGGTGTCGGGGATATTCAATGTGAGGGAGAGATTTGCCAAGTTACGGACCTGCTCAAGTTCGCCATGTAGTGCAAGTATCTTTTGCTCAAGCCGTAAAACCAAATCATTTGGGTCCTGAGTGCCCCGACCATTGGAAGTTTCCACATTCTCAACATGTGCATTGTTTCCGTTCAGATCATTCATTTTTTCTTTTCCTTTGCCTTTTGGTGGACTAGGAGAAGGAGAAGGTGGAGGGCCCCTGAATATGGTATGATAAGTTGATGATGCCAGTATGCGAGAACCAACCTTGGGGAATGGGGATAATTAAAAGGGAAAGAAAGAAAAGAAAAAAAAAGTAACCAAGTTAGTAAGGGTTCCAAGAAGAATATTTGCAATATCTAAACACATAGTGCGAGAACGTAAATTTGCGTCCTAATTTGGGAGCCTCATTGCGCTCGAGGTAGGCCTAGCGAAAAGTTGATTTGGAGAATTTTCGTGCCAATAATTGCCTCATTTAATTAATGTAAAAGAAGATGAAACTAAAACGACACTAAATAAGATAAGTCACTAATGGCACTTGGCCTTATTACATTTGAAAAAGCAGGTAAACCTAATCTACTTGGTCCCAGAAGGACCTTCCCCAGGCTTGATCTTCTTGGCTCTGTCGATCAGGTTCCCCAGGTCGTGCATGCCCAACAACAGGTATATTCTCGCTAGATGTCCTCCTTTGTTTCCCTCAGCATTCTGGCAGTCCGCGACTCTTTTCCTCGTCTTCCCCTCCAGTTCCATCAAACCCTGCTCCAAATACTCTTGCCTATCATTAGATTTGATAGCCCTTTCCCTCCATTCATTGATCAATTCCATATTAGTCTTGTGTTGCTCCAGATGCTCGGCCTCGGACTCAGGAACCCTTTTGTGTAGTTTATTGTATCTCACTTGGGCTTCAGCAACTTCGTCTATGACCCTATTTCCTTGACCAATTGTTGCGCCCCCTTTTTCCTCTCCTTTCGGATTAGTCAGGGTTTTTGACGTTATTGGGACAACTCATTTCCTTTCGGGAAAAAGGATGTGAAGGACTTGAAGAGTTGCCACCTAACGAATTAAGGTGTGTTAGGGCACCCATTAAGGGTTATAATAACACTAATTGAATAATCAGAGATTGGGTAAGGGCTTGAAATTACTCCAATGGGAAGGTGTTAGGCACCCGTCAAAGTCCACAACTATGGTTCCCGACCAAATAAACTTTGTGAATTTTAGCAAGTAGTAAATAAGCAGTCAAGTATACACATGGTAACAAGTAATGGTTGTGAAAAGATTCGCAGTCTAAGCACACATATGTAGGGAATAAGGCAGTCCTAAGTTGTTAATCCTATAGTATCACATAATTCAATGCCCGGTAATCACTCCTCAGTGAGGGGCTACACGTGGCATTAGCGCACCGGTCATCATATCCATAACTACCCTTTACCCCACCCCTTAGCGGTTATCAAGAGAGTTTATTTAGAGATATCTATGCATGCTGTTACCCGTCCCTTCATAATGGGCCTGGAGGAATTTAGGACCTCTAAGTAATAGGTAGTTCTAGACAGACCCCTAAGGTTTTAAAACGATAAAATTCTAGCGACAGGCAAGAACAAATAAGACTAATCAGATAAATGCAGGAAAACAGTTATGAGGCCCAGATTTACCTCCACAAGTAATGCACATAATCAGCAAGTCTCAAACACAAACAAGAGGTAGTTTTATTAGATAGGATCCTAAGACAGGATATCTAATTGAATGTCAATGCACAGAAATATGCAGTTTTATTTTTATAAACTCAGGAGCAAGGACCTAATCAGTTTGCCTACTGATTTTAAAACCTGTGTCTTTAAACAGTAAACACAACCAAGCAGTGTTCCATCTTTTAAAGAGATTGATTACCTGAAGCTTGTCTAGGCGTGGGATTGTGCATAATAATTACCAGAATTGTTAAAAATAGTTCAGAAGTTGTTTTACCTAAAAGCATGCTGTTCTAGGTGATACGAGAATGCAGAGATTGTTACTAGTTTTTTAAGAGCAAGAAATTAGATGTGACACTGTTTTTACCTTTTTCGTGAGTCAGTAGTTAAACTAGGCGTGGTTAAGCAGATGCAAACGAAATCCTAGAGCAGGATATCTAATATGCACATATAAATGCAGGATGGTTAAGACATAATTTCAGGATACACAGAATTCCTAAAGGCATGATTTCTAAAATGCACAAAGAGTTACAGGATGATGGAGACATGATTTTGAATGCACAGGAGTAACAATTTATATTGATTTTATTATCCTAGGAGCAGGATTTCTAAGTGGTAGGCATAAGCATAAATTAAGGACATGTTGTACGTTAAAGCAGTAAACATGAAAGCCTCGAAGACATGATATCTAATGCATGTTTACATAGCTACCCTTCCCATTTCACTAGCCAACCCCAATATCTGTTTACAAATAATTATTACAGACCAGTAGCTGAATGAATTACATAAATAGATAGAAAAGAAGAAGTTAAACTGTAGGGAGACTGAAGCAGGACCATATATACCAGGTGTTCATAACCTCAACTGTCAAAGTTTCATAGCCTTTCTCATGTCCGGGTGTGTCAGAGTTCCCTAAGGAACTCAAGGATCCCGGGCAGTGCTCACACCCAGATTTCTTAGCCAGAATTGAGTAAGTGCAGTGTGGAAGAGCCAGCCCCAGTGCATCAGAGTTCAGAGGGATCTCACAGGAATCCCAAAGCAGTCACACACTAGAGGGGCATAACTAAGGACCTAAGAGTATAGTGAGAGTGCTTGACATGGCTTTGAAAATGCTTTGGTATAAAACAGTACTGAAAAAACTCAGTTGAATTTTATAAAAGTATGAAGTGGTTTAGTAGTAAAATAGTTGGAACAAGAGTAGGGTAATTAAACAAACAATAGATCAACTATAGAACATAACAGGTTCAGCAACACTCAAACAACAGTCCTTCACACAGGGGTAAGGGGGTTGGGTACAGATACAACATCCAAGATGAGCACATAACAAACATAAGCATAGAAGTCTCAAGGAATAGCACACAATATGTCATGGGTTCCAGATTGCTAATTGGTGACATGATTGCATAAAATTAGAAGTGCTTAGGGACATGTGGGACTGGGGATAACTAATGATGTAAACATAGTATGGGAATATGAATTTCAGAACAAATAATAGAAGACATAGTGGTATCAAACATAATTGAGCATATAATCAGAACAACTTAAGGTAACAATTGCACAATAAGTGCATACCAGAATTAGGCAACTCATAGACAAGCATTCAAAGACTGGGTGGAGTCACATGGAGACAGATTACACACGAAGCAAACATGTTCATAAATAGGTTGATCCTAAAAAGGGGTTAGAACATAACTAGTATACTAAGTAAAAAAAGTTAAACACATGTTGAAAAGCAAACAATAGATAGAAACAGATTAGTAAAATGATAAACTAAAGAAGTAAAAGAAACACATTGATTTTGGAACTTGAATTTAAAATCAGAACATACTAGTAAGGAGAATAGACACAAAGTGAAGAACAGGAAAGTGCAATAGTTAGCCTTTACTTGCAGCCGGTTAATTCAGTAACAATAGGAAGTAACAAAAGTAAGCAGAAGAGTTTTTGAGTGTATGAGAGAGTTGTGAACTAATGTGAGTTTGTGGGTGTAGAAGACTGTGGAATGAGAGTAGAAGAGAGAAATATATATAGTAGTTTGAAAGCTAGGTAAATAAGGTAAGAGTCAAACTATTTAGTAATTATAGAACTCGGAATCAATTAGAGTAAAATCAGTCCAAGTCTTCCCTTAATTAAGGGAATCAGCACAAACGGTACAAAAACCGGTAACCCGTAAAGAAATCATATGTAACGGATAAGGAAAGGTTTCAAACAGTACAAGTACAGAACCGATAATTAGGGCTAGGTTAAGAAAGTCCTAATTATGGAAACAACATTAAGAATAAGTAAATAATGTAGTCAACCACATAATAAGGAAGGAAAAATAATTTAGAAATCGGAAATTAGTAAAGTACATCATCACAGAACCAGTAAAGGGTATCAATTATAGGAAATCAGGGATTCAAATAGAAACTAGTACTGATTAGGGGAAATTACCACCAATTTCTGTCAATAGACAAAATAAACATAATATAGGTGGGACGAAACAAATCATAAACCCTAATAAGCATAATAGGGTAGAAATCAAAGAGACTCAGAACATATCCATGAGAAAAAAGTATACACACAAATCAAACGAACAAATTAGCGTAGACAGACTCAGAACCCATAACTAAGCCAAGAAATTAGGGGTTTTAACACAGTTAATCAGGTTAAAGGGAAAACCTAAATAAACCGTTTAAACATAGTAAAGATTATAGAATAACACTTAAAATCAGAGGAAAAGTCATTTAAAAAAGGGGTTAAGAAACCCTAGTTATGGAGATGAAGAGACGTTTTGAAAAGATCAGAAAGTTTCTCATGGAAAACAGTGAAATAACTCAAAATACTCTTAGATCTGTTACTAATGCGTGGTTAGAATTCATAGTTTTAAGCATTATATACCGTACATTTTATGTGCTTTTGTGACAAAAATACACGTTATATAGGAATAATGGAGTCTATTTTATGTGTAGGTGAATTGGAGATAACCGAGCTAAATGGGTGCATAAACATCGAAAATATGCTCAAGAGTCGAAAAGGAGTTACCCGGGCAATACCCGGGCGTTTGGCCCCTAAAGCCAGACATGCCCAAGCGTTAAGGGGGCATTTGGCCCTTAAGGCCAGGATGACCCTGGCGTTAGCCAGGCGTTTGACCTCTAATGACGGGCCTGCCCAGGCGTTAAGGGGGAATTTGGGGCTTAACGCCTGGGTTCCTGGTCCAGTCAACTCCGAGTTTTAAAGGTTTTTAAGTGTTTCCCGGTTGGAATAGAAGTCTCCTACACGTAAAAATAGACCCAACAACACAACTTTGAAGAGAGGATGCCATTTTTGGAGAGAATATACACACAAGATCATTGATGAAGCAAAGGATTATCAGTTTTTTTCATCTAATCTAGTATTTTCCATTGACGCAAAGACTTATGCAATTGTTTAATTCTAGTATGAGTGGCTAAACACCCATTTTTCTGGGGTTGTGATTTAGCCATGAATATTGTTATTCGATATTAACTTAACCTTGATTTTAATTCGCTCAATGTATGGTTGTTTCTTCAATTCTGCATTAATTGCTTAATTGTTTGGCCAGCAATTAGGTTCTATATACTATCTATGTTATGCTTGGGAAAGTCGTATATAAATTAGAGAAGAATTGAAGAGAGAGCGATCTTAACCCTTCAGGTGAGCGGATTTGTGGTTAGGATAGGAATATACCTAGTTACCATGCTTAATTAAACATCGTAATCTTAGTGCGTTCTAATAGATTAATTTCATAGGAATATAGGCGTTAATCTATTGAGAATAGGCGAGTAGTACTTCGGGAAAAGGCTACGAGAGCAATTATCGATTAGTTAGCAACCATGAGTGAATTATATGAAAGGGAGAGTTAATTA
>ML342231.1:0-54775 GCA_005239505.1 Nicotiana paniculata | reverse complement strand
GTCTTTATGTACCACAATGAAACCAAGGAAAACAACTAATACCTTCCCAAACATGATTGCAACGAGACTTAAAACAATATAACAAGCCAAGTAATTATAGAAGATGACAATGAACATGAAACAATTAAAAACATGAAGCAATTAGATTAGAAACGGGGAGGGGATCATGTAAACAGACAATTTGGTGGTGCATAGATACTCGTCACCTCACCTATACACCAATCACATGCAATTTCACATAACAATTTAGTTGGGGATTCCTATTCCCTCAAGTCAAGGTTAAACCAAGTACTTACCTCAACTTCGCAGGCCACTCACTGTTCAATTATAGCTTTTCCTCTTGAATTCACCTCCAATTCACTCGAATCTAACTATAATTAACTTAATATCATTAATTAATGCTAAAGGAACTAACTTTACTGAAAATTATAATTTTTCCTAAGTTTTCCCAAAAAAAGTTAAAACCCGACTATCACGACCCCAAATTTAAGCCAGTCGTGATGGCGCCTATCGTGGAACTAGGCCAGCCAAAACTACACTCAAATCATTATAAGCTTCCATTTACATCTTTACTATACTGATAACCCATAAAGGCTTCCTTTAAACATTTATAAAACAGTTAAAGCTACACTGAATATTAATACAAACCCCCGAGAACCCGGAGTCACTGGTCATGAGCATCTACATAAATTATACAACTCAAAGAAAATAAACTCTATAATAGTAAACAAGAGAGAGAGCAGGACTGCGGACGCATGCAGCTACCTCGCAAACCTCTAATAATCTATGGAACAGATAGACAGCTCATCCTCCCCTAAAATCTGGATCTGCACACAAGGTGCAGGGAGTAATGCGAGTACACCAACTCAGTAGTAATGAAAATAAATCAGTTCTGAGCAGCAAGAAACTCATAAAATCAATGTCATCAAGTCACAAGATGCACAACCTTTCTTTCCACCGGTATAACATAGATATATGAAATCATCATGCCTTAAAACCAACTTTAGAAAAATCCTTTGAAGAATGTATATTTTCAACAACTTCAAACCGAAAGATATAGTATGAAAATGAAATGAATCATATAGAGGCCCCTCGGGCAAAACATATTTCATAAGTCCAGAGTGAAAGTAGTAAAATCATAAGTAGCCCCTCGGGAAAAAAACATGTATCATAATCAGCCCCTCGGGCATGCCTCGCAGTCACTTATAATCAGTCGCTCAGCACCTCACAGTCACTCATGCCTCTCAATCACTCGTCACTCGGCACTCGGCACTCTGTGTGCTCACTGGGGGTGTGTGCAGACTCCGGAGGGGCTCCTTAAGCCCAAGCGCTAATATCAAACTACCTCGTGGTGTATCATATCCTCACAATCAGGCCCTCGGCCTCACTCAGCAGAACCACACAAAAAGCCCATCGGGCGAATCAGTAAAGTAGGATACTCGACCCAAAACATAATTTTTAAATCTCAAAATAGTGTAAATCAGGCTGAGTTTCGAAAACAGTAAGCACAATGTGGCTGAGTGAAATCATCAGTAAATAGTGAGGAAGACAGCAGTAAAAATCCCCCAAGGGGTCTAAACAGATCGGCACGAGGCCCCAAACACGGCTTATAGCCCAAATAATTCAAATATCTTTAGAACAAAATTTAACATAAGGTTTTGAGTAAAATATGCAACTCATTAGTCAAAAATATGCAACTCATTAGTCACCTGCGGAGGGGACCTAGTCCAATCAAAAAATTAGTGCGCACCACATACTCGTCATCCGACATGTGCGCCATTCTAAAATCAGTGAGAAATATGCAGTCCGGAGTTTCATACCCTCAGGACAAGATTTATAACCATTACTTACCTCTACCGGGCCACAACTAGTCCGCCATGATTTTGCCCCTCAAATTGGCTCCCGATTGCTCCGAATCTAGCCAAAACCAGTTTAACATCATCAATATTTACCAAAGGAACACAACCCAATCGAAAACTATCAAATTATACAAGAATCTCAAAATTTGGCCAAACCCGAGCCCGGGGCCCACATCTCGAAATTTGATAAAATCACAAAACTATAATCCTCATTCCCTTACGAGTCTACCCATACCAAATTTACCAAAATCCGACCTCAATTTCCCACTCAAAACACCAAAAGAATTTTCCAAATTTTCCTCCCATTTTCCCAACTTTTCTACTTTAATTCCTCAAATCCCATTCCGACCCCAATATCCTATTTTTCACTGCTGACCAGAAATCGCCAAAAACTAACTTTCGCCAATTCAAGCCTAATTCTACACCGTACATCAAAATTCCATTCAGAACACTCTCCTAAGTCCCAAATCACCTAACGAACCCATCTGAGCAATAAAATCCACATTCCGAGGTTGTTCACCAATAAGTCAACTATCAGTTGACTTTCTCAACTATTAGGCTGCCTTGAGAGACCAAATGCCTCAATTCTCACCATGACCACTCTGAACCCAAACCAACCAACCCAACACACATAAATGAAGCTGAAACGGGAGAAACGTGGCTAAACTCTCGGAATGATCGGCCGGGTCGTTACACCGACCCCGGGCTCGTTTGGTCTAAACTCGGGGTTCAGACCAAATTATGTTTACCCATTCACCCACGAGCTCGAATAGACAATTAGTTTCGAAATCTGACCTCAATTCGAGGTAAAGATTAGATTTTACAAAATTCTCTTATTCTACTCAAATCCTCAAGTTTTACCATGAAAATTCTTAGTTTTTGATTTAAAAGTGATGAAAAACATTGGGTAATTAAAAGAGTAAAGTTTAGAATTGATCACCAACAACTTGGGGATGAACTTTGGTGAAGAATTCGTCCTTAGGGCTATGGGGTTCGAAAATTATGAAGATAAAGGGTTTTGTCCGTGTTTAAGAGGGTATTTATATACCTGGGCAGGCCTTCTATGCGTTCGCATAGGGCCAGGCCTTATTGGCCATCGCGATCGCGTAGGGGGGGGGGGTTTGCGTTCGCATAGTGTACTGGGCTCACCTCCCCCATGCCCAATTTAACCCAGTGCGTTCGCGGGGGTAGGGGTGCGTTCGCATAGCACAGTGGTGAACCCCCCGAATTTACTCTATGCGATCGCGGTTGTTATTATGCGATCGCATAGCACAAAAGATCATTGTGCACCAGAACCAGCAAAACAACAAATTTTCATAAGTGTAAAACATCTCGTAGCCTATCTGAAACCCACCCGAACCCTCGAGGCTCTAAACCAAACATGCAAGCAAGTCTAAAAATATCATACGGACTTGCTCATGCGATAAAATTATGAAAATAACATGTAAAACTATTAATTAAACCTCAAAACTCATCATTTTTCTCAAGAACACTCAAAGTTCATTATTTCTCAACCGGACGTCCAAATCACGTCAAATAACCTTCGTTTTTCACCAAATTTCACAGTTAACATTAAAATACTATAACAAATATGTACAGGGCTCCGGAACCAAAATACGGGCCCGATACCAATGGTTTCAAACATTAATTCTTTTCTTTATTTCATTAATATTTCAGCAAAATAATTTCTTTCAAAAATTGATTTCTAAGGCTTGGGATCTCGGAATTCATTTCCGGGAATACACCCACGTCCCATATTTTACTGCGGACCTCCCAGGATCGTCGGAACACAGATTCGGATCCGTTTACTCAAAATGTTGACCAAAGTCAACTATAATCAAATTTTTAATTCTAAAAATTATTATTTCTTATATTTTCACATAAAAGCTTTCCGATTTCACGTTCGGACTGCGCACGTAAATTGAGATAGTTAAAATTAATATTTTTATGGCTAATAAGCCTAGAACGGAGTCTAAATTCATAAAATGACCCCTTGGGTCATCACACTAGGAGACGCACTTCCTAGTTTGGTTCATTCAAGTTTCACCCGTAGGAGACGCACTTCCTAGTTTGGGTCTTTCAGAATGTACTTTTAGGAGACGCACTTCCTAAGTTGAGATTTCACCCCCAGGAGACACACTTCCTAGTTTGGTTCATTCAGGTCTCACTCGTAGGAGACGATCTTCCTAATCTAGGTCTTTTAGGTTATTCTTTTAGGAGACGCACTTCCTAAATTGAGATTTCACCCCTAGGAGAGCACTTCCTAGTTTGGCATTCAGGTTTTATTTTTAGCAGATGCATTTGCTAGTCAAATTTTCTTGGTTTTACTCACAGGAGACGCACATCCTAGTCGAGTCTTCAATTTTACTCTCATCATTGCATCAATAGCATATGTGATTTTGCTAACAATTCACAAATCTTCCTAGTGCAAACTAGGGCAATTTTTTTTTTTGTTGTTGTTTTGATTGCAGGCACCCACCTGGAGAACGAAGGAATTCATTTCAGAATTATTTCATATGTCAAGTCAGTTGCAGGTGCCACATGGAAAACAAGGGAGTTCGCTTCGGAATTATTTCAAGTTTCAAGTCAGTAGCAGGCGCCCACCTGGAGAACGAGGAAATTTTAGAATTCAATTCAAGTTAGAAGTAGCAGAAGCTCGCGGCAAGAATGCGAGTCGAAAATCCGAGATGACCAACAGAAGTAGTCTTAATCCAGAAAAAAAGAAAAGAAAAAAAGAGGTATCCAAAATGCATAAGCGGAGACAAATGTGGATTGCTCAAGACATGACTGAGTCACGGGCTTTGCATGTCCCGTCGTGATCCGAAAAGCTGAAGAAGAATGAACTAGCACCTGCAGCTAGCAAGCGTCAAGGTTCAAATCTAAAGTCTGCATGAAGAACCATTCAAGACTCAAGATCAAGCTTCAGAAAACTTATAGATAGGAATCTTGTAACTCATAGCTGATAGGCTTAGTTAGTCTTTTTTATTTTTTTGATTTTGATGTAATAACAGGACCGCAGACCGAAACCTCGATGGAGTGGAACGAAACATCACTCGACTCTATCCTCATCTTATCACACTCCATCACGTCATTCACTTTTGAACTACACGTATCCTGATTCCTTTATAGCCAAGGATATGTAGGCAACTTAGTACCTGGGCTCGGTCACAATATTTTACCCACATTTCTTTTCTTTTGAATAAATGTCGGGTCAGAAATCAATTACGTCGCTTATTTGTTTCTTTGCTCAAAAACACTTTGTGTTTCCAAGCAAAGAGGGGCAGCTGTAAGCACGTAATTTTTGACCTGTCACATTTTTAAAGCTATTTTTAGTGATTAAATATTTAGTTTTATTTTAGCAGTGTATTTTAATTAATTAAGAGTAAGTTTTATATTTTTATAAACACATTAGGTTTTTTAGTCTTCTTAGCCCAAAATTAAGAGCCAACAAGACATGGACCTAGCCTAATTTCTTAAATCAAAGCCCAATATCCTTTAAACCTACCAAAAAACCTAATTTCCTTAAAAAATACTTCACCCCATCTCCTCTTGCTGGAGACCTTCCAGCTGACCCCTTCTTCTTCACCCCACAAAACAAGCAGCCGTTACCGTCACCGCCACACACCCCCTGAACCCTAGAAAAAACCTAATCCTTCTACCCTAATTCCAGCCGCCCAAGCCACCCTTAACCAACAAAAAACCTTTAGTCATCTTCTCCAAAACCACAAGACCAGCCGCCACCACCTCATGTCTCCCGGCCGCAGCTCCCTCCTCTCAAATCCACCGTGACCAGCCAAAAAAACACCCAACTCTACCTCTGCCCCGACAACCACCACCGTTCTCTGCTCCATCAGAAAACTGACTGACATCGGCGAATCTCTGAGTTTGTAGCTGCATTTGACCTAACAGTAAAGAGATTATGCAGAGAACAATTGAAAAAAAAAAACTAGAGACGACATAAAATCGAAAAAAAAAAGAAGTCGAAGGTTTTGAGAATTTTGAGGTGAAATTTCAGTTCCGATTCCGCCTTTCAATTTTTTTTTGTTGATTGTTACTCCGTCGAGTTCACGTTGATGGATTTTTCCTTTCTTGATCGAGTGTAAGGTTGTTTGGAGGAAATTATGCTATTGAAAAGCTACTTAAAGGTCCAACTCTTTAATATTGTACCTCTTGATTTTTGTCACATATGTGTTTAAATGGTTGATTCGGATGGTGTCCATGATTATTTATGATATCTTTTGATCCTTTGATGAAATTTACTTGAGTTTGGTGGTTGGATTCGCTAATGACATGAAAGTGACAATAAGAATATTTTTGTTTTGTTATGTGCATGCTTTAAAGTAAGCTAGCTGACATTATTCTTATGTTACTGATTCAACCGAATGAGATTTAGCTTTAATGAGGTAAGAGGTTCCAACTTGAAAACTTATTTTGGATTGATTTCATTGTTTGGGTTGCTGGGCAAAAATTAAAAGAATATTTAGGTTCAAGATAATCGTATTGTTCTTTTATTCTTGTTTTATTTACTATTCGGGTAGGAGCATGCTTAGGCCGTCATCACTCGAGTAGGAAAATCTTAGGTTTTCTTTATTTTATTATATTTAAGGCGAGAGATCGTTTCTTTTAGTTTATTATCCGTGGAATGCCCCGCGAAATTTGTATATATTTTTATCCGGGGTATTCCCCGAAGTATTTGTATTTGGAGGCCGAAAGTAGAATTCGTAGTATTTTTATTTTATTTTTATTTTTATTTTATTAGGTGGGGACGACCTCGAGCCTCTTGTGTATTTATTTTTCTTTTCTGTGTTTATTTTTACCTCAATTTGAATATTTTAAAAGCCAACTAGATCGAGTATGCAACCGTGACTTTCACGAGACTCGGAGAATGCCTAACACCTTCTCCCCGATTCAAATCAACCCCATTTCTTAAAACTCTGGTGCAGACTTAGTTTTGGAGTCCAAAGTGTTTTGAAAGGAAAAATTATTTCAAAAAAAGGTGACCTGACACGCCGAAACCAAATGTCAGGTGGCAACTCTGAAAAATCCTTTGAACACAATTCTTTTTCACTTTCAATTTGAAAACCCTTTTCAAGCTTCAAAATCTTTTTTATTATTTTTAAGAGGGTTAAGTGAAGTGAAAAGGGGGTGTGGCACCTAATGGTTATAAGGCAAAAGTTACTTGTATTGGTTCCTATACTTTACTTTCATCTTTCACTCTTCATCATGTCCTGTACATTCCTTCTTTTCAATATAATCTGATCTCTGTACACAAGCTTATTCAATAATTTTACTATCTTGTCTTATTTACTTTTATCTCATGTGTTTTGATACAGGACCTTTACATGAGGAAGCTTCTGGAACTTGGTAAAGTAGACCAAGGACTCTACAAGCTTCTTCATGACTATTAACTCAATGCAAAATCTAACTTTCCTCTTTCTATTTTTAGAAATAATGTACAAGATGATTCCAATTCTGACCATTCTAGTAATACTGCACACAATAAGACTGCTTTAAATACTGTTCCTGTTGTTCCTTGTAATGATAAGCAGAGCATAAATAAAAATAGTGTTCTTTGGCATCATAAATTAGGACATATTCAATTTTCTAAAATGAAAACCATCTTTTTTATTTCTGCTGAATTATCTTCCAAGCAATCTTTTGTATACCTTATTTGTCCTCTTGCTAGGTAGGCAAGATTACCTTTTTTATCTAGTTCTACTATTTTTGCTTTCTTGTTTGAGTTAATTCATGTTGACACATTGGATCCCTACCATACTCAGACTTATTCTGGGGCAAAATACTTTTTTACCATTGTGGATGGCCATAGTAAAGCTACTTAGGATAGCTTGTTACATGCTAAAAGTAATGCTTTTACTATGCTAAAGGCTTTCATTTCCATGGTAAAAACACAATTTAACCTCTCTGTTAAAAATGTTAGAAGTGATAATGCTTTGGAAATTAGAATTTCCGATTTTGCTTTACAATACTTCTCAGATAATGGAATTGTTCATCAGACTACCTGTTCTCACACATCTCAACAAAATGGAATTGCTGAGAGAACGCATAAGCACTTACTTGTAACAACTAGAGCCTTGATGAACTAGTCTAAGTTACCAACAAAATTTTGGGGAGATTGTATTTTAACAACCAGTTATTTGATAAACAGATTTTCCTCCGCCATCTTACATAACAAATCTCCATTTGAAGTGATTTATGGCAAGTTGCCCTCTTATTCACATCTTAAGCCCTTTGGGTGTCTTTGTTATGCAACTGTGCCTAAATGGGAGAGAAATAAGTTTGATCCATGAGTTGTACCTTATGTTTTTATTGGTTATCCATTTGGTAAGAAATGTTACAAGTTGTACAATTTATCCACCAAGTGTATCCTTGTCTCTAGGGATGTCATATTTCATGAATCTGTCTTTCCTTTCATGTTATCCTCTTCTTCCTCTTCCAGTTGCCTTACATGTCCTACTTCAATACCTATTTCACCTATTATTGATGATGCTCTCTTATATACAGATCATCCTCATTCTCCTCTTGTTCATACACCTTTTATTGATACACCTTCTCCTGATAATCCACCTTTTGTTGATACTTTTTCACCTTCTATACCTTCTGCCTCTTCTCTTAATACTGTCATTCCTTCTGGTTTTTCCTCTACATCTGCTCCTTCAAATTCTTCCTCTCTCCCTGCAACTTGAAAGAGCAGCATAAATCACACCTTGCCCTCTCATCTTAGTGATTTTGTTGTGTAACTTCCTCTTTCCATTTCAAGCTCCACTACTTTATCTCTATCTGTTGCACACATAACTGAGGCTGAGCCTCATTCATATTCTCAGGAAGCTACCAGTTTAGTCTGGAAGGAAGCCGTGAGGAAGAATTTGAGGCCTTAGAAGCTAATAACACTTGGTCCATAGTTGCATTACCTAAGGATAAGAAGCCTATTGGATGTAAATGAGTGTATAAAATTAAGTACAAGGCTGATGAGAGTGTAGAAAGATATAAGGCAAGGTTGGTAGTGAGGGGTGATACACAAATTGAAGGTATTGAATTTAATCAAATATTTTCTCCGGTTGTCAAAATGTGTGCCATTAGGTGTTTAACTTTTTTTGCCATTAAGAAAGGGTAGTCCTTGTATCAGTTGGATGTGAATAATGCCTTCCTTCACGGAGACTTAGATGAGAAAATATATATAAAGCTTTTCCAAGGCCTTACAATTGTTTCCTCTTCTCAATTTGCTTCTCCTTTGGTTTGTAAGTTGCAAAAATTCCTTTATGATTTAAAACAAGACTCTAGGAAATGGTATACTAAGTTGTCACAAGCACTTTGCACTAGAGGTTATACACATTCCTTAAAACATTACTCCCTTTTCATTAAAAGGTTAGATTCGTCTATTGTGTTTCTTACTGTCTATGCGGACGACATTATTCTCACTGGGGATGAACCTCAAGATATCAATCCCCTCAAAATATTTTTAGATGATCAGTTCAAAATCAAAGACTTAGGATTATTCAACTACATTCTGGAAATTGAGCTGTTGTATGTTAATTCTGGGGTGCTTCTTCATCAAAGAAAATTTGTTTTTGAGCTAGTTGCTGAATATTGATGTTCTGATGCTTCTGTTTTCTCTTATACACTTGAGTTATGTGTTACGCTCAAATCTCATGTTGGGACATTGCTGCCCAATCCTGAATCCTATAGAAGTTTGGTTGGAAAATTGAATTTTCTCACTCATACCAGGCCAAATTTATGTTTTGATGTGCAACACTTGAGTTAGTTTCTTAAATATCCTCGTGTACCACATATGACTGTTGCATTACATGTTCTAAGGTATTTGAAAGGTAAACCTGATGTTGGGGTTTACCTTAATGGTTCTCCTGACTTTTCTGTACAAACTTTTTGTGACAGTGATTGGGTTTCTTGTCATGACTCGCGCAGATCAGTTCTGGTTATTGTGTGTCTTTATGAGGTAGTTTGATTAGCTGAAAATCTAAGAAACAAGTTGTCGTGTCCTTGTCTTTTGCTGAGGCAGAACATCGAGCCATGAGTAGAGTGGGGGCTGAGCTTGCATGGTTGGTTCGTTTGTGGCAGATTTGGGTCTTCAATTGTCCACCTTTATCCCTGTTTTCTGTGATAGCTTGGTTGCCCTTCACATTGCTAAAAACCCTATCTTCCATGAGCGCACGAAACATATTAAGGTTGATTGCCACTTCATCCGCACAAAGTTGGCAGATGGTCTTATTTCCTTACATTACGTTCCTACATCTTCTCAACTTGTTGATATTTTTACTAAGTGTTTGATAGGTGGACAACACAGGTTGTTGCTTGACAAGTTAGACGTGTTAACACCCTCCAACTTGAAGGGGGGGGGGGGTTGAGGGGGGTTGGAGTTACCTGATTTGGGCCTGATGATAGTTAGTTAGGTGTATGGCCCATTTGGTCTAGTTGTATTTATTAACAGATCCGATCCACTTTTATTTTTTCTCTGTGGATTGTATTTCTTTCATTTGAGCCCTATATTATTGGGAAGTTAGATATTTTGTAATAGTTTTTGCAGAGACTCAAAATAAGAAAACTCTCTCGAAGCTTCCTCCCTAAACATGAACCCTAAATTCAATCTTTTTCATTTCCGTTCGATTTATAAATCTTAACACTGTAATCGTTTAGACAAACGTAAACATATTTATTTCTACCTAAATAGGTACATCCAGAATCTTTATTGGTCTAATTATTAGGCAAAAATTTCTTCTGCAAATTTCGAATGTGAAAAGGTTTTCCTTTTCATTTCTATAAATTTCAAAAACTCAAATTTGTTAAATAACTCAAATCTCAAACTTTATTGTATACATTCCCGATCGAATTAATTTTGTGGCTGTTGTTTTAATATTTCCTCAAACTATCACTAGTAGTATATTATATAAAAATAAAATTTGACTCGTATACAAATTAACATGTCGGGTTAAATTCTTCAAATAAAATGAGAGTAAGGGATCGTTTGGTAGAGTGTATAAGATTAGTGCGGAATAAGGTGTATTAGTAATGCATGAATTAGTTAGTAATGCAAGCATTAGTTATGCAGACATTATTTCTTATGTACTGTTTGGTGTGGTGTATTAAAATTATAATGCATTGCATAATTTTTAAGAAAAATAATTGTTTACAAAAATGTCCTCTATATTCTCTAGCTTTAAGGGACTTTAAGAATAATTTTATCTTTAACCATGCTAATGCATGCATTAATAGTCTTGGTATACTAATGCCATAGTTTTCTATGCATTACTTATGCATAGGATAATGTCAAGTATGATGTATAACTAATGCAAGTATTAGTTATACACATATTGAAAAAAAGTACCAAATAGAGTATTAGTAATGCATAGAGTTAATGCTTGCATTAGTTTTTCTAATATCTCCTACCAAACGACCCCTAAGAGAGCATTGACGGAGGTAGCTTACTAGCTATGAGTACAACGGAACAGAGTATTTCAAGATAGAACTTGAATATATGTGTCAAAAACCACCACAATTTCAGCGAATATTATATTCTAAACTCGTAATATCATAGTTTAATCCATGGCACAACATATCTCACGAATTTGTTCCTAGAGCTTCATCATCATCGAGCCCAAAAACTTATGTATCATTTGAACTTGTACTCCATATTAAATAGCACTTCACTCTTCTCTCTTTTTCCGATGTGGAGTTTGCCGAAGATATCATATTCATATCCCTCGTTCGGAAGCTTGCCGGTCTATAATCTTGCCCGTCATAATTGACCGACCCTCTGTCGTGAACGTCACACATAATTTCAAAAGTCCAATTAATTTTGTGCTAATAACTTTAGAGATAGAACCTATAAAATTATATCTAAATCATAAATTCGTCTCCGAATTAGAGGTAACAATGGCTACCAACTGTCAAATTGTGCGAGGAGAAGCGTCCACATATCTAAGAAAAAGGCAAAGAAGTCACCATCATCATCATGGAGTAGGACTATATACTAATTGAAGAATATGTTGCTGCTGGTAGGACTATATACTAATTGAAGAATATGTTGCTGCTTATATTAAGTGTATATATGTAAGTCACTAGACTGCCCTTTATTGGATATGGGCAACTTAAATAGGGCATTGAAAAACCACGCACATCTACCTGTAATAACTCAGATTATAAGATGGTGCGTTTGTGTTGCTTATTTTTTTAGTTCTTTACTTTTTTCAATTACATTTTAATAACAGCGAGGGTAGATTTGTTCATTACGGCGAGGACAAATTTATCATGTAATTACATCGAAGGGTGCATTTGACCCTTTCCCCTAAATTATCATGTACTTTGATGTTATCATTGAGATGGAAAAGTCAAACATGATTTTGTATGTTTAGATGTATAAACCTATTAAATTAGTCGAGATAAGTGCTAGCTGAGTCGAATAATATGATTATCAAACATAAAAGAATAATAAAAAAACTATAATTTTTTATATGAAATCAACAACTATATAATTGAGTGGGAAAAACTCTAACAAATGCATGTAAGGCTCACTTTGACAAGCCCATAGTCTAATCAAATTGCCAAATCTGAGTGAGGGAAAGTTCATTACGGAAGAACAAAACAACACAATATTAGGGCAAACAGATATATAATAGATTATCTTCTCTTTTCTTTTCCAAGTAAACGTTGAAGTCAGAAGAAATGTACTTTCGGTGTTATGTTTAGGTGAAGATAGCTAAGATTTGGAGGGTCGAGACGGGTTTCATTGCCACTAATTGAGAAGGTAGGTATTGACTCATTTCTGAGGCGGATCCCGGATTTGAAATTTATGGATTTCTACAACGATCTTAAATAAATATACAATAAGTAACTGGGTTCACATTCAAATATCTATAACTATTTAATGGGTTTTTAATATATATACAAGTATGTGCAAAAGTTACTGGGTTCAGGGGAACTACACCTACTAAGTTGTATCCGCCCCTGACTCATTTTAGCCTTAAAAAAAAATTAAAAAAACAAAAAGAAGTTGAAAAAATGTTACCAAATTAAGGGCGGAGGTAGAACCAGCAAAGTGTGCTTTATGTTTCGTCAAAACATTATACAGTACTAGTAGGTTAAATATTATAAATGATATACATGTTATATTAAAGTTTTAACATTTTAAATAAAATTCCTGATTTTTTTATTGCGCAGATCACATTCATACATTTGTAAATAATCAAGTGTAATATAGAAAATATTTATTGAGGGAAATCAACAACATAAAGGAGAACGACAAGATATCGTACTATCTGCGAGTTCAAACATGTAAAGAAGTAACGTACGAAGAAATAAGTCTTGCACCTTAAAAGAAGAAGCTAAATGTGCAACTCAGGCAGGGCCGGCTCAGTTATGAGGGGTAAGGCTTGTGCCTTAGGCCACCAAATTTTCTATTTTTAAAAAATAATAAGTTCATAAGTATTGAAAAAAATAATATTTAGTACTTTTAATACAAAAATAGGGAGGAAAAAAACTTTTTAGGTTTACAAATGAGGTAATAATTTGACTTGCATAAAAATGGGTAGATGAATAGTTTTTCCAATGTTCCAGTTTTTCACTTTGCTCTCTCTTCCTTAATTTTTCCAAGTCAATCTTTGTTTGTTCTAATCTCTTCACATTTCAAAAAATCCTACATATTTCCTGTTTTTCTCTTTGATATTCTTACTCACTTTCTTTCTCCAAGATTTCATTACTCACCTTCTTTCTCAAAGATTTCATTAGTTCAAGTGTTCGACAATAGTTTTAAGTACCCAATAGTTCTATACTTCTATTGCTCTATAAAATCTTATCTAAGATCAATAATATCTTTAAAAAGATTAAATCAGTTAGTTATATTATCAATTGAGCATAAACTATTAGAGAAAAATAAATATAAAAAAAATCATTAATAATTTTGTATCTCAAAAAGTGTCACGACCCCAAATCTAAACTGGTCGTGATGGCGCCTATCGTGGTACTAGGCTAGCCAATTTACTGTACATAATACAAGAAAATTTTTATTTAAATCAATAACGCGATTTATCATAAATCTTCCACTTTTAATATTTCACATATGCGGATAATCAATGAAAACATCTAAATAATATCCCCAAAACCTGGAGTCAACAGTCATGAGCAACTAAATGGAACACAGAATCTGACACGTCTTCCTTAATACAACAAGTCTAGGAAAATGTAAATAGAGACAAAATGAGAAGGAGAAGGGTGGGGTTGCTAACGTTGTAACAGCTACCTCACAGTCTCTGATAAATGCTCCACTGAGAATAAATCAAATCTCACTCGATCCGGACACCTAGATCTGCACACAAGGTGTAGGAGTAACGTGAGTAGACCAAAGTAAGTAACAAATATAAATAAGGATTTGAGTGCAGTGACGAGCTTTTAAAATCATGTAAAATCATATAATAAATATCAGTGAAGGTGAATAAATCAAGTCAGGAATCTACGTTCCGAAAGTTTCATAAAAACTCCAGTTTCCCTTTCCAAATCTCATATAAAAATATTGGTTCAACATTTATCATTTAGAGGCTAAAACGTAAAGAAAGTGACAGTAGTTTCATAAGAAATGAGCCCCTCGGGCACAGTCTCACTCACAAATAAAGTCTCTCGGGCAAGCCTCTCAGTCACTCGTGACTCATCTCTTGTCAATCAGCACTCACACTCAATAGGTACCATATAATAACCGTTGCGGCGTGTAGCCCAATCCATAACTAGTCGACTACTCTCATTGGGATATACAGACTCTGGAGGGGCTCTTTCAGCCCAAACGCAATATCATTGCGGCGTGCAGCCCGATCCAATATATATATCGTTGAGACGTGCAGCCCGATCCAATATATCTCGCTGCCACGTGCAACCCAATCCAATATATATATCGTTGCGGTGTGCAGCCCAATCCAATCCCTCCACAAAACAACGGTAATATCCTGCCAAACCAAGGAAGCTCCTAATCTCTGTAGCTGAGGACGGTCTGGGCCAACTCTGCACCGCCTCTATCTTCTTCGGATCAACCTGAATACCCTCGCTGTACACCACGTGTCCCAAGAAAGCTACTGAGCCCAGTCAAAACGCACACTTGGAGAACTTTGCATAAAGCTTCTTCTCCCTCAATCTCTGCAATACAACCCTCAAATGCTGAGCATGCTCCTCCTGGCTACGAGAATACACCAGGATGTCATCAAAAATTCCGAAATTGGCTAAACTCGACCACCGGGCCCACGTCTTGGATTCCAATAAAAATCACAAAACTAAAATCCTTACGCTCTCACGAGTTCATACATACCAAATACATTAAAATTGGATCCCAAATGCCCCCTCAAATCTCCAATTTATACTTTCCAATTTCAAGTCCTAATCTCCCAAATTTATCCACTAAAACATGATTAAACAATGGAATAATCGTCATAAACACAAAATACAAGGTCCAAGTATCTTATCTCACTGAATACACTTAATTCCCCCTTGAAATCCCAGCTCTAAGCTCCAAAATCCTCTAATAATGGTGAAGAAATGAGTGAAAATTCGCGAAGGCAACCTTATATAGGTTCTGCCCAGCACTCTCGCACCTGCGACCTCATGCAACGCACCTGCGGCGCCGCACTTGCGAAAATTCCCTCGCAGGTGCGGATTCTCACTTAAAACCAATTTCCGCATCTGCAGTTTTCTACACGCACCTGCAGGCCCGCAGGTGCGAGCCAATCTCCGCACCTGCGCACCCAGGCCATGCTCCCTAATTCCGCGTCTGCGCAAGGTCTTCCGCACCTGCGCCTTCACACCTGCGGCTCCCCGTCCGCAGGTGCGGCCACACTAGAAGGCCTGCACCAGCCGCCAATTTGCTGCATTTCCAACTCCCAACCTTCCGAAAATCATCTGAAATCAATACCGAGCCCCTCGGGGCCCCAACCAAAAGTACCAACAAGTCATATATCAATATACCAACTTAGTCGAACACTCGGAATACTCAAAATAACATCAAAACACCAAATCAAATCCAAAATTCAAGCCTAAGAATTTCTAAACTTCCGAAATTCGCCAACGAAGTCGAAACCACCCAAACCATGTCCAAATGACCTAAAAATTTGCGCACACATCCCAAATGACACTATGGACCTGTTCCAACTTCAGGAATTCCATTCCGGCCCGATAACTAATTTTTCACTGCCGACCGAAAATCGCCAAAAATCTAGTTTCGCCAATTCAAGTATAACTCCACTCCGGACCTCCGAATGACAACACACTCCTAAGTCCCAAATCACCTAATGAAGCTATCCGAGCCACCAAAGCCACATTCCGAGATCATTTACCTATAAGTAAACTTTCGATTGACTTTTCCAACTAAATCACCAACCTAAGAGACTAAGTGTCTCATTTCTCTCCACAACCATTCCAAACCCGAACCAACCAACCCAACGCAAACAAAAAAGAGCTGAACCATACAAGAATGAAGCATGAATGGGGGAAACAGGGCTAAACTCTCGGAACGACCGGCCAGGTCGTTACAAAAAGTTAGAAGAATAGATTTTAAATAACAATATATCTTACAACTTTCTTTTAAAAATTGAGGCCTCATAGTAAATTCAGGCTTTAGGCTTTGTATGTTCTTGAGCCGCCCCTAAATTCAAGTATACTTCTTTCAGACTATAGTTTCGATTAAACGTAAAAATAACGTATGGGTTTCCGTTTTCTAATGAATATAAAATACCTGTTGATTGGTTTCGAACTCAGGATCCAATAAAAAATTGAACCTACTTCATTATTAAGCTATACACTATGTTTAAGTCAAGTGGTTTCAACAATTTCATTATAACTATATTTTGTCACAAAAAGATAAAATAGACATATATATACAGTATAATTTTTTGACGAAATAAATTTATATAAACCCGCTTGATACAATGTACGTCAGCCCGTTTAAGTGACAGGTGGTAAGGCCAAGTGAGTAGTGCAGCTCAAATGGTGAAGCCTTCCTAACCATGTGGTCCTGATATAGAACGCGTCAAATTAATCGCTACCCGTAAAATGTGTAAGTAATTCAAATTAAAGAAAATTTTCCTCTCTAGAATAACTTTTTCAATAAATTTTTTGAGAATATAGCCACTATTTTCATCACATGCGACAGATTAATATAGCTCATTTTTATCAGTACACGATAAATGTCATTATTTCTGTAAAACAACTTAAATTAAAAATAAGAAATTAAAGGACTTCAGTAAACAAAATTTATCGCAATGACTCGATTCTCAAATAGTTTTTGTGAAAAGTAAATAAAACATAAGTGGGAGGATCCTATAGCAACGCGTGTATTTGGATTAAAACAATCAATCTATATTATATTAAAAAGAGGGTAGTGAAGCATGTGGTTAAGTCAAGTGGCAAGCTAAAATGAAGCCACTTGGCAATTTTAAGACAATATAAAAAATTTGGATTGGGCTTTTCTCACACAGCATGGAGTGGTTTCCTACGCATATGCAACAAGCTCTTATTTGGATCTCCCTAATCTAGAGGGTTCNGCATGGGGTGGTTTCCTACGCATATGCAACAAGCTCTTATTTGGATCTCCCTAATCTAGAGGGTTCTCACGCCAATGTTCCTTTGTTTCGGGCAAGTCCAATTACAAACAAAAGAGAAGGTCGGTCCCGTCCAACGGGTTAGTGAAGGTGGAAGTCCAAAGCTTAATAAGGTGGAAGGCGAAGCCGAGGCAAGAGCAAGGGTTGAAAGACAAGAGAGAAGAATTCAATCTCCCCTATTTGTTCCATTCTCAATGGTTAGTCGGTTGGCCAAGATGCTTTGGTTTATCGGATCGATCGCAGTGGTCAAGTGCGTTGGACGACACGGCATTCTCGTTTAAATAGTACCATCGACTGGAGACCGGATTGCTACCAGAGAGAGACTTGGAAATTCATCTACCTTGTTTGTGAGGTATTATAATAATAATTCACATTATTATATTAGGTAATAATCGCCTTATTTCTGTCTTGTAGTACTGTCGGTCTAAGGAGAGGAATGGAAGTAGTCGTCTTGCTTCTTTTCTTTGGATCTGCCCTCCGCCGGTACTTCTGGATTCAAAGGTACGAGAAGAGGAACATCGTTTGCTGCTCAAACCGCAACAGCAAACGCTATCCGTACGACTGCTCTTGCTCTTTCTGCTCTTTCTTATGCTTCCTGCTTCTGACTACTTGCCTTTCCCTCACCGTCATTGTCTTCCCGCTTGATATCTCGTTTTCCTTATCTCGTGCAATTAAAGGGAACGAGACTGGAAAGCCCAAGCTGAGCCCGGCGGGGGAATGCTTACTGATACCGAAGCCGTTCTGCTCGTCCCTCTTTCCTTTCGAGGAGGGACTTCGCTTCACTCTCCTTGAAGAAAGCAAGTTTGCGGTTACGTAGATGATAACCGGCTTATACAAAGGTTTGTTTGTTGGAATCTTCTTCTGTCAAAATCTTTTGGGAGGCCTTGGTGGTCTCATATTATTTAAAATAGTTTAGAAAGCTATTCCTACAAGGAAATGATAGAAACATATTTAATGGAAGTAGTAGTCCAAGATTTTCTATAAGTTGAATTTCATTCTTTAATTAATCAAAGCCAATTATTTTAAGATTAAAACTAAAAATATTCTCTTTTTGAGAATCGGTTGGACGTGCACAAAAAGGGATGCAATTTTCATTAGCAAACAAATATACTATAATCTATATTATATTAAAAGGAGGGTAGTGAAGCATGTGGTTAAGTCAAGTGGCAAGCTAAAATGAAGCCACTTGGTAATTTTAAGACAACATAAAAAATTTGAATTATAAATAAAAACATATTTAATGGAAGTAGTAGTCCAAGATTTTCTGTAAGTTGAATTTCATTCTTTAATTAAAATCAAAGCCAATTATTTTAAGATTTAAACTAAAAATATTCTCTTTTTGAGAATATGTTGGACATACACAAAAAGGGATGCAATTTTCATTAAGCAAAAAAATATACTATAACTATAGATATGGGAAAATGAAGATCTTGGGATTTTCATACTTTGAATACAAGCATTAGAAAATGTAAGGTGTCTTACGCATAATTAAGTTTTCAATTTTCTAAAATGTTAGTGGCGGGGGTTTACCAAAATATCTTAAATTTTTATCCATGCTTTTTTGTAGTGATAAACCTCAATACAGAGGACCACTTTGTGATAAGTCCCATACCATAAATGGGAAGGTGGGGCCATCAAGATTTAGTAAGTATTGGTCAAACAACATTAGATAAAGACAAAACACTTCTCATAATCTCACTAGGATTTAAGTAATATATATCGAAAATGTAAAGTGTTTTTGTATTATAGTTAATTAGTAATAATATCAAATACATATTTATTAGAGATATTTATAAATAGTAATTACCTTATAAGTAACATAGCAACAAGAGCATTGTTTTACTTTGTTATCTTTAGCATGAGAGCTTATGTTAAAAATATAATTAAGTAAATTAATATATGCTCTCTCTCACAGATTAAGCTTATAGATGAGATGAAAAGATAGTCATATACTTTAACATGACATATATAATTTTGCACTGTTTTTTCCTTCCTACTTTTCTGGAAATATATTCATTTCTAAGCAAACAAATCCTAGATAACATCACATCCATCTCTCTCCTTTTCATTTCCCCTAAAAAAAAGGGAGGGGAACTCAAGTGCCAAACAGGAAACTAGTAGTAAGTCATCATAATTACATCACAAAATAAAACAAAAAAAGGGAAATTCTTTCCATTCTGGTATAAGAAGGAGCTTTAAGCCTTTGCTTTATTTCAAATGCTTTTTATAAGTCTTTCCTTTTTCTTTGAAGGGTCCATAGTCCATACCATTCTCTTCTACTTAGATTGCTCTTTCTTCCTCTCTTCTCACCTTTGATCACTCTTCTTTCTTGAATTTCATTCCTCTAACTTGAAATTAAAAACAAGAAATAATAATGGTTTGTTCCTCTCTCTCTCTCTCTCTTTTTGTCCTCTTTCTTTCTCTTTGTTTTGTTGACTAACAAACTTTGGCATATTTGTGTTGCAGGAAATAGATAGTCAAAGGCACGTAAGCACTAATTGGGATGGCTATGTAGATTGGAGAAATAGACCTGCACTTACCAATAGACATGGTGGCTTACTTGCTGCCTCTTTTGTCTTAGGTAATAATAATTTTCACATCCAAACTATTTATTATTATTAGTCTTACATGGGTTTATAAAAAGATCAATTTTTTTGTGCTGTAAATTTATCCATCAGTTGTGGAGGTGATGGAGAACTTGGCATATTTAGCAAATGCAAGTAACTTGGTGATGTATTTGTCAGAATACATGCATTTCTCACCAACAACATCAGCAAATTCTGTGACCAATTTTATGGGCACTGCTTTTTTACTAGCACTACTTGGTGGATTCTTATCTGATGCTTTATGCACAACTTATCACATCTATCTCATCAGTGCTCTCATCGAATTTCTGGTAATAATTCTTCTTTTTTCCTCATCTCTCTCTCTCTTCATCGTTACTTCTCTACCTTTTTTGCGCCCTAATATAGGAAAAATTCATCTGTGGATTCTGGTCATATGTAATATGATTACGTATTCTTTTTGGGGTCTGATTAGATTTAGATTTGTGTCGGCAAGTGTTACGCTGAGGTGAAATGCCCCTTAACAGAGGCGACTATATAGCCACTGCACAAACTCTAGACTTCTGATTAAGGATTAAAAAGTACTTAACACTCTACCATGACAGTATATCATTAGGTATTCAATTGAATAGAACTTTTTTAGATAATCTAAAATCTTAGCTTCATTTATGTCAAAGGAACTGAAGAGTAAGCATGAGGGTTATAATTTGGCTAGACGTTAAAACAGCAAAAGCAATGGGCAATTGTAGGCAGTCCTGAAAGAAAGTTGGGAATGTGAATAAAGCCAATAACATTGCCACGCTTTTTGATTTTTTTTTGGTTTTCTTTCGGAATTTCAGGTATTTCTTTTACTAGCTTATTGAACGATAAAACTGATGGTACGTCAAGAATATAATTGGTCAAATCACTTTAAAGTAGAGAATTGGTTTACTCCGGGTGTTCTTTATTACTCCATCTCTTTCTTTTCTTCTTTTTACCCTTTCATAGTTTACCTTCTTTTTTTTTTCTTTTTTTTTGCTGAATGAATACATTTCATTAGCAGTTTAAAATTTTGTAATTAAAGATGGTTCTACAAAGTTGCTTCATAATATGGTAAAAGAACTCTAAACTTTGCATATTGGTGGTGTCCATATACACATACACATGCATGGAGCGGTTCAAGCACATGAGTGTTCAAACGAAATCTTAGAGAGAGAAGGTGAGTAAGAATATCGAAGAAAAAGACAGAAAATATATAGGAATTTCTGAAATATGAAGAGATTGGGAAAGAACGATTGACTTGTAGTACAAACTAAAGAAGATGAGTAAAAATTTTACCCGTTATCTAATGAAGGAGTAAAAAGAAAAATTGTGAATCAACTCAAATTGAAATATTGAGAAAACTAATTTATGTGCCCATTTTTAAGTGATGATCGCTATTAAAATTCCACTAGGGCATGCATGCAACTTGCAAAGGTGATGTAATAAGCAGCTCGATTCCAGCTATAAAGTTTTGCAACCATGTATTAAAGGAATTTGTTGCTTTCTTCTTTTCCTTTTCTTTTCCCTCGTAGTCCCATCCTTCATACCAAATAACAAACTTATTAACGAAGAAATTTGAAAGATATGATTTTTTCTGGTCACTGTTATTCTTTGAAAAATAAATCCCATGACTAAGAAAAAGACCACCTTTTTTTTCCCAATGATTTTATAACCCACTAAATGAAACTTTTATATGATTCCGATTTGGTGAAAAAAAGTTGTGGCATCGTGAAACACGTTGTTGTAGGATGAAAAGCAGTGGTCATAATCAAATTTTGTAGATTTGTCGCCTAATTATTAAGTTATAATCACATTTTAGACACAATTTTTTTAGTGGAAAGATCGTAAGAATCCACCCCCCCACACACCATTCATGCATCGTATGTAGTTAGTATATAGAAATTCCTAAAATTTCTGTTGGCAGAGCGATGATGTGAGAATACTGTTTGTTAGCATTAATGGTTTTTTGTCTAGGGGGTAGACGACGAGTGTTTGCCTCAAATTTTAACGTGTCATAGCGTCCCAGAGTACATTTACTCTTGGCCCATATAATATGCACAAACTGATAATACACTCTCGGCATGCCATTCTTTTTTAATAATCAGCGGTGTCTGAGATGAACTTGTGCACACATCTCGATGAATCAAAAATACTAAATAACTCTGTCTATCAAAATTTAGACAAATAAAAAAAGGTCACGTATTAAAATTTAAACCTAAAATCTCATGGTTATTGAATCTCTCGGCATGGCATCTGAGCCTATTAGGTTTTCACACTTGACACTATCCATTCTTTCCTACGTATACACATTTCGTGTTTCTCTCTTGTTTCTTTGACTTTTGGTTTTGATCTTGTTTGTTGACGCCTGTTGCAATCTTTGGTGTTAATGGTGGTAGGACCAATCCAAGTTTTATATGACCTAATTGTCTCTTTCTCTTTTGGGGGTGGTAGGGGGGGATTTTGCTTTGTGCCACACCCAATTTTGTTAACTATATGACGTGGATAGCAAGTACAAGAGATGTATTACAAAAAATTAATTTTTATTTAGCCTAGGCCCGTTTAGCTTCTTTTTCTTCTTTAAACGGTGAATAGCAGGGATGAAAAGGTTGACGAATAAAGAATTTGGTAGAATTAAAACTCTCCCACATAATTAATAATGTGAGATGAAATTAAATTATGACCAGGTTCAGAAAAGTTTTTTTTTTAAAATATTTTTCTGCAAAGACAAACCCCGTTTAAAAACCAATCTTTGTTTCTAGATTTAAAATAAAACTGAAAATCTTTCCAGAGCAAAAACAAAAATCAAATGCAGGATTTCAGACAAAGTTAATACATATTGTTTTGTTTTTAAGACTATTGTATTTTTCTTTCCAAAAACTAGCTTTATAAGAACCAACAAAACCAGATCAAAAGCCACCTTAGTATTCTTTGATCTCAATATTTTCAAAATTTTATTTAGTCTCCATAAAAATAAAAATAAATTAACGCCTATTTCTCTTGCCAGACGCCGCTTTTGGTTCTAATTTCCTATGAGTATGGAGTTGGTCATGCATGACTTTATTTTTAGAATTTTTTTAAAAAACTTGTGAGATTTAACGTATGAAATGACTCCTGCGGGAATGGAACTAATGCGGGTTCGCAACTGACAGACACAACTTTTATAGATATTTAAAATAGAAGATTTGCAGAAAATGGAATGTAAAGTGACAGAGCAATAGGGGTATCTGCTTTTGATGGTTAGCCGTAGGGAATATTAACAAAAATGGCGATAAAGAATAATAGGAGGACCATGTAACAGGTGTGTGGTTGTTAGGAATGTGGCAGATCTATCCATTTCTTTATTTCCATTAGGAAAGAGTGTCCATTCCATTTTTGTTAGGAAAAAGGCCACACATCGACTTATCACTACATTATTTATACACCTATATCAAATTAGAAATGTGCACTAGAATAGTTTATACTTGTTTCTATATCACCAAGCTATATGTCCAAGCGTTATGAGTAAAAGTTGTACGAGACACCCTTTTTGATCGCCCCCATTTAACCTATACTTATTTTTTTTTTAGAGCTTTTAACTTGTACCAACTTTTTAAATGACTCCAGCCCTTCTCCTCCTCCTCCTCCTCCTCCTCCTGGTGTTGTATGATTGTCATAAATATGTTTATCAGATTATTTAAAAATAAATTATAAATAATTACGTAAGTTAGTAGACAAAATTCGCTAGTTACAAAACAAAAACTGAAGTTCGCCAATTACAAAAAATCAGTTACAAAAACAAAAACTTCAGCAATTACAAACAAAAAACTTTATCGAATAGAGAACAAAATTTCAGCTACTATGCTTAAGTTCATCAATTACAAACAAAAACTTCAACACACTTGGTTCAGCACACTTGTTACTTCAAGCCCGTCTACTAGAATACTAAAGTTTTGCGTGATTGCATTTGCTACTTCAGCTCCGATTGCTGAAGTTATGCGAAAAAACGGGTACACTTGCAATTTCTTTTGCAAAACGGGCACAAGTTAAAACGTGACACAAAAAGCGAGTATAGATACAAATGCTCCGTGTTATGATTGTCCACCAACTATAAATTGCTACCACCAAAGACTGTAGTGGGATAGGTAAGTATCCTTTTATTCTAAGCAAATATTTCGGGTTCAAGTCCGAAGAATTTTGATACGGAGCGCCTTTACAACCAAAACTGAAAACTAAACTGAAGTTCAAAATGGATCATGGCTACAGCCCAACATTGATTAGATGTTGCGAAACTAGTCTTTTTTGCAAATAGTTTAAAACAGAACTTAAAAGATAAATTTTCCACTCTTCTCACAAAGATTTTGGTAGTTATCAATACTACAATAATAATTTCGCACAAATTGGGTGTATTGTATACATCCTCCATCTATCTCCATTTATATCCGTCTCAATTCAATATTATTACAGCAAAGTTTCTCTAACACTAGAAAAATAAGTAGAAGGCAAAGCTCCAAAGATTTCTAGCCAACATTGGACCTAAAGCAGTAGTACTAACATGACTCGATCTTAATCCCAACTTATCAGCATCACCGACATAGATTTCAAGAGATTGTTGGTCTTTTTAGAGAACATCTTCCATGTGATTTTTAGGTTCCTTAGTCCTATTTTTACATCTTCATCACCAGGTTTCACACACCTATAGAACAGTGCATCTGGAGGTCACCTATAGACCACTAACAACAGGTACCAGGTAACTCTGTCCACCAAAAGCTTGGACATATGAGAAGAAATCACCTACTATTTTTGTCTCGGTTGAGATTTAATTTAAACCCGACACCTTATGGTTCTCAATCTACTTTATTGACCATTAGGCCACACCCTTGGGTGCAAGTGACACTCTCATTAAATTCTTTTTTATGTTACTTGTGTTTTCTATCACATGTGATCATATTTAATCTTGCCTAATCATGTTAAACGGTATATTCATCCTAATAGACATATTGTGGATATGTTGGATTCTAGAGACCCAACATTCACTCCCATATAACATTACTTATACAACCATTCAGTAAAACATGCCTTCTAACTTTGGTAGGTTGTTTACTACGAATCATAACAACATAGAATATTTGTTTTTCAATATTTCCTGAAATTTTGAATGAAAAACAGGGTCTAGTAGTACTCACCATACAAGCTCGCTCCAGTTCATTGAAGCCACCAAAATGCGACCTAGGAGCACCCAACGTGCAGTGCAAACAAGTTCAAGGTGGACAAGCTGTAATGTTGTTCGTAGGACTGTACCTAGTGGCATTAGGTGTAGGAGGTATAAAGGGATCTTTGCCACCCCACGGTGCAGAACAGTTTGATGAAGCAACCCCACAAGGAAGAAAGCAAAGATCAACTTTCTTCAATTACTTTGTGTTCTGCCTCTCCTTTGGAGGTCTCATTGCTGTCACATTTGTGGTTTGGATTGAAGACAATATGGGTTGGCAATGGGGATTTGGAATTGCAACTTTGGCTATACTTTTGTCAATCCCAACCTTCCTTGCTGGTTCACCGTTCTATAGGAATAAAATACCTGGCGGAAGCCCTCTTACAACAATCAGCAAGGTATATAGTTTCCTAACAACATCATCTAACCTAATTGCTTCAGTTTAAATGAACTTTCAAATGTATTTTTACACAAGCAACTAATCTCATGTTATAATGCATAGGTTCTAATTGCAGCATTACTAAACTCTTGTGCATCAAGAAACTCAAGTATTGCTATAGCAAGTATGGCTTCAAGCCCTTCTCCTCCGATTCCAACTGGCAATGAAAGTGGCCAAAACAGCAAAGATATTGAATCAATTGAGACTCCATCGACAAGTCTTAGCTTCCTTAATCGGGCAGTTTTAGACACCCCAACTTGTGGAGCATTACAATGCTCAGTGCAACAAGTAGAAGAAGTCAAGATTGTGATGAAAATTTTCCCAATTTTTGCCTGCACCATCATGCTCAACTGCTGCCTTGCCCAACTGAATACATTCTCAGTCCAGCAAGCAGCCACAATGAACACAAAATTAAGCTCCTTAAAAGTCCCCCCGGCCTCGCTCCCCATTTTCCCTGTAGTTTTTATCATGATCCTTGCACCAGTTTACGACCATTTCATCATTCCATTCGCTCGTAGAGTAACCAAAACAGAAATAGGCATCTCTCACCTCCAACGCATTGGCATAGGTTTATTCCTCTCTGTTGTAGCTATGGCAGTTGCAGCCCTTGTTGAAATCAAGCGCAAAAGAGTAGTTACTGACTCAGGACTTCTTGACTCTACCAAGCCATTGCCCATAACTTTCTTCTGGATCGCGTTTCAGTATCTGTTTCTTGGATCAGCCGATCTTTTTGTTCTAGCTGGACTACTCGAATTCTGCTTCTCAGAAGCACCAGTGAGTATGAGATCATTGGCAACATCTCTAACATGGGCTTCTTTAGCCATAGGATACTATCTTAGCTCAGTGATAGTATCCATAGTAAATAGTGTGACAGGTATTTCAAAGCACAAAGCATGGCTCTCTGGTAGCAACTTGAATCACTACCATTTAGAGAGGTTCTACTGGCTAATGTGCATACTCAGTGCCTTAAACTTCATACACTACCTATTCTGGGCTGCAAAATACAGATACAGATCAGTAAGGTCTAGCAAGTAAAAGTTGTCAGTGGAAATGTATAGATGAAACTGCCTCAGTTTTAATGTATGGTCTTTCTAGACTTAATGTAAATATGTCTGATGAATTGCTGGATCTTGAAGTCCATGCTACAGGCTAAGCCAGCAAAGAGGTCAAAATAGAACCGGTTTTGTACTATCATTTCTACAAATAACATCTCAAGGTTATCAAAATGCTCTATTTTTTTGCAGCATCTATTCGATAGTTCTTGAAACTACAGATATGGCTGAAATTGGAAAACAGTAAATTCATAGGTTAATCTATCAAATGGTCGTTTTCTTACAATTATACAGAAGTCACTAAACTAATATTTGTGACTTAAAAATCTCTCAACTTATGACTGGTTACTCAGATTTAATAGCCCCGGCAAGTTTCTCCGTCCAAACATTTCTAACGTAGATTTATGGATCCAATTCAGTAGCCTACCGTGCGGAGCTATTTCGCACTAATATGAGTAAACTAATAACCCGAATAAGAAAATAGAAACACTTTAAATACGATAAAGAACCACAATAATCTATCTGCCCCACCCAATCAAAAGAACTTTGAAATATCAACCATTATATAAAGAGGGAAACTGAATTTTTCTTAAGCAATAATACGGAAATTCACATTTAATAATAATACTTACTTCAAGTTTAGGACTCTTATAAGATCTTCTTCCTGAGATTAAAAAGAGATTTTGAAGTGAAGAAGTTGGCAACTTCACACTTCCTCTTGAACGAACAACTGGTTTCTGACATTATACACTCCTTTTCGGATCCAAATACAAACTTACCTATGAAACTTGAAAGAAATAAAATAGCAGTAACTGTATGATTTGAAGGACTGATTTTAAAGAACTTACAACTTGAAATAGTTGAAGAACCCTAATTTTTAGAGAGACCATATGATTTTGGGGGAAATATATAGTGTAACAAACTAAGGCAAATTTGTTTTATAGGGTAACAATAGTATCTGAAATAACTAAATGATAAAACGTTGGGTAATTTTAAACGATTTTTATGGTTTTAGCCATTTAGCGTGTATTTTTTCATCACATTGATGCGAAAAAAATTACAATTTGTAAGTACTTTTCGTATAATTTTTTAATATTAAAATTTTAATCGTAAAACATTAAGTTAAATTAATCTAATTTAATTTCAAATATAAATCAAATTAACTGTCAAAAAATGAAATAACGGAGAGAGTAAAATTAAGGTACTCTACGAGTACAACTTTTTCTCAGCCTACAAAGGGCTCTTGATGTGGAAGGAAACATGGGAGTTATGGAGCTGCATTTTTATTTTTTGCACAAAAATATGATTTGGCCAAATTAGCTTACATATGAAATGAAAACATAAGATCTTATTGAGAGAAAATTCTCCCCCTAAACAAAAACTTTTTAAATGATTACATTGCGGATGTTATTGTATTGTGTATGAAGGAGGGATCATCAATTTATAGAGATCACATTTTTCTGCAAGAAAGAAATTTGTCAAATATGGAAGAGATATATATTTTCTTCAAGAATCGAAGTATGGAAACAAATTCAGGACAAAATCCTAACATCAAGAACTAGAAGGAGAGGTACGTTTCATTAATGGCTGCATACGAATATGTTCATATTCATCTTTTTATATACATGTGGCCATAAACATGACTATTTAACTCAGCCTAAAATCCATCTAAACTATTTGGTATCTCCAAAATTCTTTTGAATTATATTTCCCTATATATTTAAAAAAACATATTGTACTTAGAGGAGTGTTTGTATAACTATATATATTAACTTATATACCAAGTTTTTGATATAGTATACTTGTGTTGTATTACTCTCGGATGACTGATTAATTTTAGGTGTTTGGCTACCACGCGTCTTTTGCGAGTTATCTCACACATTATGCCAAATAATATATATAGTTTTGACAATACTGAATAATTTAAAGGTAATTGACAATAACAGTAATAGCTTAGAAACGTTTTATGGTATACATTCTAAATTCTATGGATTTGGTAACCAAATGAAGGATGCCACAAGTAATTGGCACAAACAGTCACTTTTATGGTCTTGTATTTAGCTGTTGGCTACTTTCGCAAACTCAGACCAGTAGTCTGAAGTTCAAAAATATCCGCCCAATCTGAAGTTCAAAATTTAAAACTTAATTTCAGACAACGTGTTTAGCTTAGGTGTGTGCATTCGAATCGGTTTATCGATAAATTGAATCGATTATTTGTTATCGGTTTATCGATTTATCGATTTTGATTTCGAAAATTTTCTTATCGAGTTATCGATTTCGATTTCGATTTTGTCCTCTTCGGTTATCGATTTATCGATAAACCGATAAGATATACTAAAAAGACAACTATACCCTTATTCTATATAACATTTCCTTTATCCTAACTTATTATTTTCATTTTCCTCTAACTTTATTTTTTCCTAATTTCCCCTACCCTATTATTTCCTCTTCACGACTTCACCCGTTCAGGCGCCGCTTCTGCCTTCTGAAGTTCCTCAAGAGTCAAACTCAAGCCTCAACGTTTTTGGCAGAACTGTTCTGCTTCTGCCCCTTTAGAGCTCAAGCCTCAAATTTTCTTCACTCAAAATTCCTCTTTTCTCGGTTTCTCCCACAGATCTGGTAATTCTCTATCTCCAAATGGGCTCTCTCAGTAAATTTTTTCTGTTTGATAAGGGTAAATTTTATAGAAGCTATGAACGTGATCAGTAGAAAGGGAAATACAAATAAAAATTACATCTTTCAACAGTCAGAACCTAAATGCTTGAACAAAGCGCTCCTGCAGTTGATTGATGTAACATTGTAGAAGACCAATATGACAGGTTCAGAAAATAACGTAAACTGACGCTTAATAAGACATGCAATAGAAATCGTTGCCTTCTAACTTGTAAGTGTGAGTAGTAAGCTACTAGATCTGATTATGCAATAGAATCAGCGTCTTATCTGTATAAGTTGCACTTTTGGTAGAAAATCACAAAGCATTTGGATCTATGGACACCGAGAATAACATGTTCAGGTAATGCTAAGAGCCAAATTTATTGCACATGTATCTGACTATCTCACCTTACTCTGTGCCTAAACACTAGTAATTTGATACGAAGTTGTAATTGTCAAGGCAACGCACTCATTTTTGAGAACTGAAATTGCAATTTAATGATTGTAAATTCGTCTGCATTATTAGGCATATGATTCAAATTTTTGAAACACAATAAAAGCTTTCATTCCAATTATTCTTGGATACATTTAAACCATCTTCAGTACTGTTTGGTTATATTGTTTGGTCGAGTTCAATCAACTCTTTTAGAATAATTACTTTAAGTTTATGCTGAAAGTATTGGGACAAATGAGTCCAAATTATTAAGACAGATCAATACAGTCAATTTCGCACCGTAAATGCCCTTTTTTCTTGAATTTCAGTTAAATTTTTTAATTTTATTTCGATATGTAGATTGAAGAGCGGGGAGTGCTGACTTCGTCTTGCTTTGGTTCATTCAACTCGTTTAAGACTGTAAGTTACATTCTTCATTCACTTCACATGGCTGAAAATGATAATATTGATAAAGTGGATGATGAAAGTAGAGGTTCCGAGTCTACGACTGCAACTACTCACTCGGCAGTTACAAAACAAAGGAAAAAACGATCTCGGGCATGGGATTGTTTTGAAGAAAAAGTTTATGCTAAAGGAAATAATAAATATGCATGTAGATTTTGTGGACAAGAATATTTTGAGACAAAAGAAAAAAGTACGACACAAATGAATAGTCATATCGATAAATGTCCAAAGAATCCTTATAAAGTTGAAAAATATCAAAAACTATTACAATATCAAATATTACCGAGGGTAATAAAGGTGGTCTTATTCCATGGAAATTTGATCAAGAAGAGTGTAGGATGGCTTTGTGCCGTATGGTGATTGTCGATGAACTTCCATTTAGTTTTGTTGAGAAGGAAGGCTTTAGAAACTTTATGAAAGTGGCACAACCTTGTTTTCATATTCCTTCTCGTACTACTGTTACACGGGATTGTTTTGCTCTTTTTAATGTGGAAAAAAATAAATTAATGAAGTTTCTTAAAGGAAGAAGTCAAAGAGTAAGTCTTACCACTTATACATGGACTTCTATTCAAAAAATTAACTATATGCGCATCAGAGCCCATTGGATTGATAGTGAATGAATTATGCATAAAAGAATTATTAACTTTTCTCCAATTACTAGTCATAAAGGTGAAGATATGGCAAGGTGTATTATTGATTATTTGCGTGAGTGGGGCTTGCAAAAGATTTTCACTGTCACAATTGACAATGCTACTTCAAATGATGTGACCGTGGAGAAGTTGTCTGAGAAATTACNTTGAGCAGGGCTATTGAATATGAGCGTTCAATTAAAGAATATTCTGATCGTGATACCGGCTTGTCATGTTATCTTATGTTTGATGCCATTTCAGATGGAAAGCCTGTAGGTATGCTTATAAGAACTGATTGGGATGAGGTAAAGAGAATTGCACAATTTCTTGAAATATTTTATAATCTCACTTTGAAGGTGTCCGGGTCACTTTATGTAACATCAAATGCCCATTTCATTGAAATTGGTCAAGTTGTTGTTTACTTAAAACGATTAATAACAACTGAAGATGAACTTTTGAGTGAGATGGCATTAAGTATGTGGAAAAAATTTGAGAAGTATTGGGTTGAACCAAAAAAAGATGAACAAAATGATTTTTATTGCTTGTGTTTTGGATCCTCGCTACAAGTTTACTACCATTAGTTTTGACTTAAGAAGATGTTTGGAGATGACAAAGGGACAATTATTGAAAAAGAGGTTCATACTTATATGAGTTCATTGTTTAATGAGTATGTCTGAGGTTTCAAAAGATACTGGTGGTAAAGTTTCTACCTCTTTGCCAAGCTCTTCATTCAGCGCAATGGAAACTTTAACTGGTTTAGGTGAACTTTTAGATGAAATAAGGAAACATAAAGCTGCAAGTGGAGGTGTAGATTCTAAAATATAATTGGAAAAATATCTTGCAGAATCCTTAAAATGAAAGACCAGACTTTGATATCTTGGCTTGGTGGAAGGTGAACTCACCTAGATTTCCTATTCTTGGTAAGATGGCTCGAGATGTGCTTGCTATTCCTATTTCAAGTGTGGCATCTGAAAGTGCATTTAGTACCGGAGGGCGTATTCTTGACCAATTTAGGAGATCATTAACTCCTAAATTGGTTGAAACTCTAGTGTGCCTACAAGATTGGCTTCGAAGTGAATCGCTTCCTGTAAATGTTGAGGAAGATTTAGATTTTCTCGAGACACTCGAGGAAAGTATGTATATTTTAATTAATTTTATTGTATTGCTTAAGATAGTTAAATAATATATATTCTTATTAGATTTTAATTGCTTGACTTGTTAATATATATTCTTATTAGATTTTACTAATCTTGACAAAGAAACTTTCACCGACGATGTTTGCTAGAGTTTGTTAGTTTCTATGTAAGTTTTCCATCTTAAATAATATACTTGTAAAAGAATGTGATGTATTAAAAATTTCTTAATATTTTTCTTAATTTCTTTCGGGTTTAAAATTTGAGGATTTGGCTTTTTCTTGCAAGTAATTTCTCGGCTGATTTGCCTTTGTAGCCTGATATTGTATTGCAACTGCTAGATTAAATATCCTGGCAGCATGGTCTCCAGTAGCTTCTACGAAGTTGAACTTCATATATGTCAAAATTTTTGTGTAATGTGTAATTCTGCTTGTTGGACATTGTCATACATCCAAGTGATAATGGCTGTTGGACATTGTCATACATCTAGGTGATAATCCAGCTGCTGGATTAACTTTTTGTGTAATGTGTAATAGTTGCAAGTGCAGTCAGAAAATTATTTGATTCTGTGGACCTGGAGTTTGTGTAATAGCTGGCAATGGGTGGCGGGATTTTGTGCCTGGAGTTTGGATCTTGTATTTTACCTGATAACTTCACTGTTTGAAAACTTCTCTGTTTGGATCTTGGCCGAGTAATTAGTTCATCTCCTCTTAATTCAAGCTAGGGATGCAATTATGATCTAGTTAGAATTCTGAAAGACATCAATCAATAACTTCACTATTTATCAACTATCTATTTTTCGTTTTGGTATGGATTCTATTTAGATAGCCTGTCACTAAAGGATTTTACAGCAGGTCCATTTTCTTAGCGATTTACCTGATTGTTATAGATTTTTAAGTGATATTGTAGAATGAGTTTTTCATGTGCTTGTAGTTGTTGTGATACGCAATGGGAAAAAAATCATATTGCAGGTGATATTATTTTCCCTTTACCATTTGGCTAGGAAGAAATTTTAAAGAGCTCGTAGTTCATATATAACAATTTGTTCCCGCAAATTTTCTTATTGTTGTAATTGATAACCGAATCGATAAGCCCCAAAAATCAAAAAATTTGAAACCTTATTGAAACGATAACGATAAGCATATGTACAAATCGATAATCGATATGTAATTATCGATAAGGGTCAAAATTGAATCGATAAATTGAATGCACACCCCTAGTTTAGCTTTTAAAAAGTGATCAGATTCTAAACAATTTCACAGAAGTGGTCACCTGATGTAAACAACACGAATATTACCTATGAGCACCTAATTTTTTATCACTTATTTGTATTTGAAATTTTTTATGCTTAATCTTGATGTTTTAAATTTTATATTTTTAGAAGGATTTATTAGAAAATACATAATAATATTAATACAATCTACTACATAGAGGTCGAAAGTATTTATTTTAAATACGGACCAAATCTAATACTTACTACCTTCATTATACTATTTCCTTGTCCCATCACCCAACTCACTACACTATTTACTCCCTACACTATTCCCTAGTCCCATCATCCATTCTCTATACTCTTTCTCTCTTCTTTTTTTATAAACACACACAAAATATATAGATTTTTGACACATCATAACACTCTAAAAATATACATCTTACATAGCAAAGGTCATCAGCTTAAGACATGTAGTAAGTTGAAAATTTGAGAGCTTTGTGAGTAGTTTCTTGGTGGTAAAAACATCTTCAAAAAATAGGAGAACGCTGAGAGTTTTAGTTGGATTCTTTTATGTTGGTTTCTGTTTTCACTTTATTGGTTCAGTTGTTGTTGCTGACTCATTTTGGTTGAGTTTGTTGCTAGTTTATTGCTGCAATTTCTTTCTATCTCTACTATCTAGGTATTTATCTTAACCATGTACATTTTGAAGTATATTGAAAATTATATATTGATGTCCACAACTTTAAACTTGAGCTTATTAGTTAGTTTTGGGTGCAATTTTCTCAAAGAGAAATGCGTATCAGTGTGTAAATGCTAACCATGCTTTTCTGTTTTCAGTTCGGCATAAAACTTGAGTGTTTAAAAAGTTCATATTCATTTTAAGCACATTCATGAGGATATGTAGCAAATAACTCTATCACACTAATGTCCGTTCAAATATATTTATTTTGCTTCTCTTTGGTTTATGTTTCAGTTAAAGCATTTGTTTTGTATTTTAAGTAAATGTCATGACCCGGAATCCCAACCTCGGGGTCGTGATGGCGCCTAATGTCCACTTGCTAGGCAAGCCAACATATTAAGCAATTTAATAATTAAATTTCAAAACAGGATAATAATAATTATTAACGATTATTAAAGCTAAAATACATGAAATAAACCCATAACATAATGCGGTCTCACTCAACCTAGAAGTACGGTGTCACAAGTACACGAGCAACACAAAGTCTACAAGTATAGTTTGAAATAAATACAAATGAGATAAACAGTAAAGAATGGAAATCAAATGGGACTTCAAGGTCTGCTAATGCCAGCAGCTTTAACTCAAGTCTCCGAAGTGATATGATCCAAGCAGGCGCACCTCTAAACACCGATGAAACCACCAATAGTAGTATATGCACAAGAAGTGCAGAAGTGTAGCATGAGTACAAGTGTACAACCGGCACAATGTACTTCGTAATTATCGAGCATAACCTCCACGAGGTAGTGACGAGTCTATAACAAGGCTACCTAAAAACTCTGTACAAATATATATAAAGTAGTAAAATAACAAGTAGAACGATAAAATATTAATTGGGAGGGGACATGCAAAAAGGGAAATATCATAAATATGGCAAGTACGAAATCACAAAATAACATCTTCCGAAATAAGCAACAATATAACAAAGTAAATCACCAAAGCCGGAAATCAAATAAGGCGATGAAATAAAGATGGCACGGCATCACCCTTTATGCTTTTACTCTCATCCTTACCATGTAATATCATAAATAGAATATTAAGGCATCACCTTTCGTGCTTTTACTCACCGACACAACATCATCATTCGTGTTTTACTCTCAAAATCACTCAATATATGATAATGATTGAAAATAAGGCACGACAATACCCTTTGTGCTTTTCACTCTTCCTCACCGATCAATAATACAAATTCAAATAATAAATGCAAGGCGGAAAACAATTTCATTTCAATTATAGTGCCATGATACAAAACTCAACTTTCTAAAATTCCCAACATCTTCAAAATAAACAATAAATATGAAATGAATAATTAAAAGTAATAATCTAACCTAAGCATGGAGAAACAAAGCCAAATAAGCAACTTAGAACAAAGAAATAATTCTCACCCGCATGCTTTAACTCAATAGCAATGCATATGCACTCATCACCTCACACAAACGTCATTCCCACACATAATTCACGTAGCAAATAAACCAACAAGTCATAATCCCTCAAGTCAAGGTTAACCACGATACTTACGTCACTACACAACCAAACAAATGCTCAACCACGACTTTCCCTCTAGAATTAGCCTCCAAACCAATCAAATCTAACCAAATATAGTTCAAATTATTCAATATAGGCTTTAGAAACTACCCACGAGTGAAAAAGATTCGATCTATAATGATTTTGAAAAAAATAAACAAAAGTCAACCCCAGGCCCGCTTGGTCAAAACCTGAAATTCAGACCAAAACCCAATTATTCATTCAACCGCGAGCCTGATTATGTGATTAGTTTCAAAATCCGACCTCAGTTTGAGGTCTAAATCTCAATTTCTCAAAATATCCAATTTCTATCTAAATGCCTAATTTTTACCATGAAAAAGCATTGATTAAAGGTTAAAATCAGTGGGTGTTTATGGAAATGTAATGAAACAAGTTAAAATCTACCAATGTAATTGCGATGAAACACCTCTTTCAAATCGCCTCTAGGTTGAGCTCAAACTTGAAAATAGTAAAAAAGGAAGAGATTCCCGATTTTAGAGTGTTTAAATTACTGGGCGTCAGGTGTTCTTCTCATTTGCGAAGCACCTTACGCGATCACGATGCATAGTGGCCCAAATGGTTTACGTGTTCGCGAAGTACTATCGCGTTTGCGAAAGCTTCACCCCCTGGACTTTGCGACCTAGGGCTCGTGCTCGCGTGGAGCACTAGGCTGCCTCCCTCCCCCCCCCCCAGAATCCTATAACCCTTGCATTCGCATGAGGACAGCCGCATTCACGAAGGGTAAACCCTCCACTTTTTCGCGTTCGCGACCACGTCCCCGCATTCGCGATGAATAAATCCATCCAGCCCCAAGTTCCCTTTCGAGATCATGAGATGAGCATCGCGATCACGAATCATGAAACACCAAACATCCACAAATAGCTGAAACCAACAATTTTCTAAGTTCAATAACATCATACGAACTCGCTCGTGCGACCAGAATACCAAAATAACACCTAGAACTATGAACCAGGTACCAGAATACATGAAATTTTTGAAGAAACTTAAGAACTTCTATTTTCACAGTCGAGCGTCCGAATCATATCAAATCAACTTCGATTTGCACCAAATTTTATAGACAAATTTAAAATAGCAAAATGACCTACTGATAAGTAAGGATTTTGACCACTTATTTGCTCTTTTTTACTTGTGTTTTAGCTCAAAAATGCATAAAGATATTCCCGACAACTAACGAAATGTGTTTGCTTACAGGAGTGTTGCAATATGAGCCAAAAGAATCAAAATCAACTTATAAAGGAGTAAAAAGTGAACAAGAACCAAAACAGAGCAAAAAGGCCAACTGTGCGGACCGCATAATTCTAGTGCAGAAGTTTATGTGCGTTCGCACTCGCTATCATGCGGACCGCAGTAAACGAGATTCAAAGAATGGTTATTTAGATAAGCTGAAGGATGCGGACATCACCAAAATTATGTGGCCGCAGGATGTCAAGTGCGGTCGTACCCATAATTGTGCGGTTCGTAGGAGTGAAGAATCAGAGAGCTGGTTTCAAGTCCAAAGTCAAGGAGTGCAGACCGCATCATTTTTATGCGGCCGCATAATCAAGAGCGCGGCCGCACTCAGAATTGTGCGGTCCCCAGAAGTATAGCAAAAGCCAGAGCTCAAGTTCAAGGAATGCGGACCCACCAAAATTATGCGGCAACAGAAGCAAGTGTGCGGCCGCACTCAGAATTATGCGGCCGCACAACCTCCCAGGGGCATTTTTGTCAGAAATTTTAGCTTAGTATAAATAGAACTTTTTGTCATTTTTAAAAAGAGTTATGTTTTAGAGGAGCACCTGTTTCGTTTTTACTTACTGCTTTTGGCAATTTTGTACTAGATTTGTCTCTAAACACTAGATTTTCATCCCATAATCAAATATTATGGATTTTATCTTCAATTCTTCTTTAATTTCTGCAATTTTCATTAGTAGCTAAATCTTTAGCTAGGGTTGTGACCCAACCCTAGTGTGGGTATTTGATGGGTGTTTGATTTATGGCTTGTTTGTGATTGGGTTAGTGATATTTAGCCTAGTTCTTGCTAGAACTCAAAATTAATGGTTGCAAACATTGATTCATGCCTAAATGAATTAGTCTCTATTTGAGAAAGAGGGATTAAGTCTAGGAAAACTTGGTTAACAGATAGCCTCAATTAAAGGGTTAAACATAGAGATAGTAATACCTGACTTGAGCTACTATCACTTGATTTGTGCAAATACCCATTTGGACTTGAGAAACCCAAATTGGGAAAAATCACTCAAACTACCGAGAGGTACAGAGTGAGTACCCGGGTGTGATAGCTATATTACGACCCAAATAATCAAGCTTGCCCTGGAATTTACAACCCATTAGATAACCACCTAGGTAGAAGTCACAACCCTAGTCCCTTTAATCATTTGAAAAAAAAAAAAAAACCAAAAATGTTGTCCGTAGTTTTATTACTTGCAATAATAGAGTAAAATAGAAGTAGAACTCCAATCAAGTTTGTGGAAGTGTAATTAGAGCCAAAACTTGCAATAAACTTAGATATACACCTAATCCCATTTTTTAACTCCCTGTGGATTCGATCATGACATTTATTGAGTTTATTATTAAATCGACCGCCTCACTGCTTAATAGCGGTGTGGATTTGGCCGAGATCAATTTTTGGCGACGTTACCGGGGATTTAAACAGATTTAGCTATATATCTAGGTATTTGCTTGTTTTGTCTTTCTTTCCTTCCATGTCACTAATTTGGTTTGTGAATTGCTTTTAGTTACGAAATGGCTCTTAACAACAAGCCCCTAAAATACCATTAGGGGAGGAGGTAGATGATGAGAAAGTGGATGAGATTCATCTCAAACCTCAAGTAAACAGGAGAGGCCGACCGCCTCATGATAATGTCCCAAACCCTCCCCCACCTCCACCAAGAACAGCACACCAGGTGTTGCCCAACGTGGTCTATGCAAGTGCAATAGTCCCCCCCCCCCTCGGATTAGGGCGGGCAACTTCCAAATAACCAATATGATGCTTACACTACTTGAGCAGCGGGGTTTATTCACTGGAGCTCCACACCAAAATGCCCACAAGCATCTCAAGGGTTTCGTTGATACTTGTTGGGGGAGCAAGCAAACAAATGTATCCGAGTATGCATTGTGGTTAAGGCTATTTCCTTTTTCTCTACGGGGAAAGGCTATGGACTGGTTAGAGAGTTTGGCCAATCATTCCATCCACTCTTGGGATGAGTTGGCCGAAAGATTCATTGCCAAATTCTTCTCTTTGGGGCACATGGCTCCGCTAAGGGATGAAATTCTAGATTTCAAACAAGAGCCCAATGAGCCATTGCACGAGATTTGGGAACGATATCGTACCATGGTCAAAGAATGCCCGAACAATGATATGACCGAGGCCAAGATCCAACAAACCTTCTACAGGGGATCAACACAACAAATCAGTGTGTGGTAAATCAACTCGCTAGGGGTAACTTCATGAACACGCCTTATTCTGAAGCTTCTGAAATCTTGTATGAGATGGAGGATACCTCTTCGGCGTGGAAAAGTAGAGCCAATGTTCCTCAGGGTGACCCAAATGTTATTCACCTATACAATGAGCTACATGATCATGAGCAAACTATTGCGGAGTTGACAACCACCATGAATCAATTGGCCAAGGCTCAGCTTCAACAGGTTCAAGGGCCGAAATAGGTGAATGCTATGGAAGAGGTGAACATGATGGTAAACAAGAGAAGGCAATGAGTTCAACAAGTACAAAATCATCCAGAGCAATTTGAGCAAAGTAATAGTGGGTATAATCAAGATGATGCATATGATGAGCAAGATGAAGAGGTTCAATATGTCAACAATTATCAAGGTCAAAGAAGCAATGCTCCAAATCAACAACAATGGAGATCACAAGGAAATTGGAACAACCGAGGTCACCAAGAAAATTGGAGTGGTGGAAACAACAACAACCAAGGCAATTAGGGGAACAACATAAATAAAAACAATTGCGGTAATCAAGGCAATTGGGGAGGAAACAATCAAGGTAATTGGGGTGGCAACAATCAATGTAATCGGGGAGGCAACAATAATCAAGGGGGTTGTAACAATAGCAATCAAGCAAATCGGGGGTCGGGCTTTCAAAGGCCCCCGATGTATCAACAACCAAACAACCTGCCTCCATATCTGTCGCAAGGTCCGAGTTCTTATAATAGTGAAATGGGATGGATTGATAACGTTTAAGCAAATTATGGAGAAAAAAGCCGACTCTGATGCCCAATTATCCCCCCACAACACTTCTACCCACAACTTGAAGGTCCAACTTGGTCAAATTTCTCAAGCTTTAAATACTCGCCCTAAGGGGGCCTACCTAGTGTTACAGTGGTAAACCCGAACGGTCGAAACAATACGGGACATGCAATGGCCGTGACAATAAGAAGTGGGAGAGGTGGAGTTGCTAGTACCTTAAACCAAAGAAAAAATGTGAATGATGATGTGTTAGTTCAAGATGATGATGTGCCGAGCAATGATGTGCAAGCTAATGAAGAGGTGAGGATAGACATATATGAAAGTGTGGAGGAGACACAAGATGATGTGAACCCGTCTAGGGAGCATGTAATAGACATACCAGATCCAATAGTGCCAAAGGCCAAGGATCTATTGCCAAGGACTCCTCCTCCATATCCTCAAAGACTCTCAAAGAAAAACAATGAGAATCAATTCAAGAAATTCAATGATATGACAAAAATTTTGTCTATAAATGTGCCGTTGATTGAAGCCTTAGAACAAATATTGGGATATGACAAGTTCATGAAGGATTTGGTAACAAAGAAGATATCAATGAACTATGAAACAATCAAAATGACACATCAAGTGAGTGCCATTGTGCACTCCATGGCTCCAAGTTGGAAGACCTCGGTGCTTTTACAATCCCGTGCACTATTGGGAGTGCCAATTTCGCTAAAGCTTTATGTGACTTGGCGGGAAGCATTAACTTGATGCCCTATTATGTGTTCAAAACATTAGGGATTGGGCAACCAAGACCCACATCCATGAGGTTGAAAATGGCGTACTGGACAATGAAAAGTCCATTAGGGATAATTGACGATGTGTTAGTGCGGGTCGACAAGTTCATCCTTCCCACAGATTTTTTGATACTTGACTGTGAGGTTGATTATGAGGTGCCAATCATTTTGGGGAGACCTTTACTTTCTACAGGGAATGCTTTAGTTGATGTGGAAGCTGGTGAGCTCACCTTCTGGGTGGGCGATAAAAAAGTGGTGTTCCAATTTTGTAAATCAATGACGCAGCCTAATAGCAACAAAGTGTGTTCGTTCATGGATCTTGTGACCGAAGTAATTATTGATGACACAAGTGCGGTGATAAATGTTGAATATACCTTGGAAGTTGTGTTATTGATTCATGATGAGGATGAGAAGGAACGGTTTGTAAAATGTGTCAATGCTTTGCAAGGAATCGGATCATATATTTATGGGCCCCGATAACTTTCCTTGGATCTCAAAAATCGGAAGACTCCACCAACAAAGCCCTCAATCGAGGAGCCTCGCACCTTGGAGTTAAAGCCTTTGCCTTCACACTTCAGGAATGAGTTTCTAGGCCCTTGTTCCACTTTACCTATTATTCTTTCTTCGTGTTTAACTAACGTGCAGGTAGATTCTACCCTTTTGGTGCTCCAAATGAGAAAGAAAGCAATAGGTTGGACATTGGCAGATATTCGGGGTATAATCCCCGCCTTTTGCATGCAAAAAATCATTTTTGAGGAGGATGACAAACCCTCCGTAGAACATCAAAGACGATTGAATGAGTCCATGCAAGAGTTAGTGAAGAAAGAGATCATTAAGTGGTTGGATGTTGGGATTGTTTACCCCATTTACGATAGTTTGTGGACCTCGCCGGTGCAATGTGTCCCAAAGAAAGGGGGCATGAATGTGATAACAAATGAGAAAAATTAATTGATCCCCACAAGAACTATCTTGGGTTGGAGAGTGTGCATGAATTATAGGAAGCTCAACAATGTTACTGGGAAAGACCATTTTCCGCTTTCATTTCGTGATCAAATATTGGATAGGTTAGCCGGACGTGCTTATTATTGCTTCCTGGATGGATATTCCAAATATAACCAGATACTTATTGCACCTGAAGACCAAGAGAAGACCACTTTCACTTGTCTCTATGGCACTTTCGCATTCTCGCGGATGTCATTCGGGTTATGCAATGCACCGGCAACTTTTCAGCGGTGTATGATGTCCATCTTCACCGATATGGTGGAGGACTTTCTCGAGGTTTTCATGGATGATTTCTCTGTCATGGGTGATACTTTTGATGAGTGCTTGGATAACTTGGATAAGGTATTGGCACGTTGTGAAGAAACTAACTTGGTGCTGAATTGAGAGAAATGTCACTTTATGGTCGAGGAGGGAATTGTCCTCGGCCACAAGATTTCCAAGAATGGTATTGAGGTTGATAAAGCAAAACATTGAAGTGATATCCAAAATCCCTCCCCCTACTTCTGTAAAGGGAGTGAGGAGCTTTCTAGGTCATGCGGGGTTTTACCACTGATTCATCAAGGATTTTTCTAAGGTGGTAAACCCCTTGTGAAAACTCTTGGAGAAATATGCCAAGTTTCTTTTTAATGAAGATCGTATAAAGGCATTTGAAATACTCAAGTATAAGTTGACTACCACTCCTATTATCACAGCGCCTAATTGGAGCTTACCATTTGAGCTCATGTGTGATGCAAGCAATGTGGCAGTTGGAGCGGTATTGGGGCAACGAATTAACAATATCTTCCATCCGACTATGCTAGTAAGACCATGAATGAGACCCGAGTCAACTATACAGTGACCGAGAAAGAACGCCTAGCCATTGTCTTTGCTATGGAAAAGTTTTGTGTACCTAATGGGTACAAAGGTGATTGTTCACACCGACCATGCGACACTTTGTTATTTGATGAGCAAGAAAGACTCTAAGGCAAGATTGATGCGGTGGGTACTTTTTTTACAAGAATTTGATCTTGAGATCCAAGACCGCAAGGGGAGTGAAAACCAAGTGACGGACCACTTGTCCCAATTGGAGGAGAAGGGGAGGCCACATGATGGCCTTGAGATCAATGATTCATTTCTGAACGAACAACTCCTTTCCATGTCTATGACCAGGATGCCATGGTTTGCCAATGTGGCCAACTATATTGTGAATAGCATTGTTTCGAATGAGTTCTCTTCAAACCAAAGGAAGAAGCTCAAACGGGACTTCCTGGACTACTATTGGGATGAGCCATATCTCTTCAAAATTTGTACTGATGGTGTTATCCGAAGATGTGTACTAGAAGAAGAACAATTGGGTATTCTTGAAGCTTGCCACTCTTCGCCATATGGTGGTCACCATGGTGGAGCGAGAACTTCTACAAAGGTACTAAGATGTGTATTCTATTGGCCTACCCTGTACAAGGACGCTAGTGATCTCGTTAAGCATTGTGATAAATGCCAAAGGGATGGTGGGATCTCCAAGAAAAATGAGATGCCCCTCACCACCATCCTATAGATTGATATTTTTGATGTGTTAGGCATCAATTTTATGGGTCCATTTGTGAGATCATATGGGAAAACCTATATTTTGGTAGCAGTGGACTACGTGTCCAAATAGGTTGAAGTTGTGGCTTTTCCCAAAAATGAAGCTCGGAGTGCGGTAGCTTTCTTGAAGAAGAATAGGTTTGGTACCCCAAGGGCCATCATTAGTGATGGGGGATCACACTTTTGGAATAAAGCCTTTGATACTTTACTCTCCAAGCATGGGGTCACTCACAAAGTGTCGACCCCCTATCATCCCCAAGCAAGTGGACAGGTTGAAGTCTCCAACCGTGAGATCATGAATATTCTGTCAAAGATTATGAATACCAACAGGACTGATTGGTCGAAGAAACTTGACGATGCTCTTTGGGCTTATAGAACAGCTTACAAAACACCAATTGGTATGTCTCCATATCGGTTAGTGTTTGGGAAAGCTTGTCACCTTCCGATAGAACTTGAGCATAAGGCTTTGTGGGCGTTGAAGAAGTTGAACCTTGAGTGGGATGTAGCTGCAAATCTTAGGGTGGAGCAATTGAATGAACTTGATGAGTTCCGGTTCCATGCTTACTCCAATTTGTTATTATATAAGGACAGGATGACGTACCTCCATCATAAGTATATCCAGAACAAAACATTTGAAGAAGGTGATCTTGTGCTTTTGTTCAACTTTCGGTTGCGGATGTGTCACGACCCAAACCGATGGGCCGTGACGGGCACCCGATACCTTACTCAACCGAGTACCAACATAACGTATCTTTTCGTATCATGCTGTCATAGGTAAATGAGACAGAAAGGCTATCGTAGGATAACTAGAATAAAACATGTAATACCAACATATACATAACACATATGGGCCTATAAGACCAAAATGATCACTCGTATACTAAACATAGGTCGACAAGGCCATACAATTTGTTACGTACATGACATATGTCTCAAGCCTCTAAGAGTAGATAAACACCATAAAGGTCGGGACAGAGTCGCGCCATACCAATCAATATATGACCAAATCGTACTAACAAATAAGTAACTCCGGAGCAAAACGAGCGGACCAACACCTTCTATTGAGCTGATAGCCTACTTGGAGGACTCTCAACATGTCTATCAGGACCTGCAGGCATGAATCGCAGTGTCCCCAGGCAAAAGGGACGTCGGTAAGAATAATGTACCGAGTATGTAAGGAATGAAAATCAATAAATAATGGACATGATAGAAACATGGAGTAAAAGAATCAACATGTATATCTGAATAGCTTTGTGAATCATTTAATATTATAATGCCATGCATATGCGTATAAATGTCATACCATGCATGGGTATATGTGTTTATAACATCATCAAGCCTCTGAGGGCGTCCTATCATATCATCTCGTCCACTGTGGGAAACATCATCAACGTATACCAACCGATCAGGTGGTGGTGCGTATATAACACCGTAACCTTTTTCCATATCCCATATACATATATATACATACATATACGCGTATATAATGCCATCTGGTCATAGTCCAATGTACATGTATAAATGAATGCAATGCATGAGAATTATGTCAATAAAATCTCTTGGAATGTCATAAGACCATTATGCCTTTGAGTAATATCATGAAACAAACATTATCAACTTACGTATTTTCTAAGACCCATCAACAGATGATAGAATAATATGACTCATGGAGAATCAAGAATATAGAAATCTCTAGCATTTCTATTAATAGAGTCATTTATGCAAGTTGTACATTTGCTCGTTTCGTTTGTATCGTATGGATCATGCCAAAAAGAAAGAAGGGATAGCCTTAATATATCTGAGCCAATACTCTTGACAATCCCTCTAACACACGTCAATTCCGAAAAATTGCATAACGACGGATCGAAGTAGGGAAGAATCCATATGATATTCTTGAGAAAGATTTTACCGTGCTTTCTTAGAATCTCAAAATCCCATTTCCATTACATAGTATAATTTCGTTGCAAATATTTTAGAATTGGAAATAAGTAGATACCTTTCTTTAGTGAAGTAAAGAGATCTTGAAATCTTGTGAGCTCCATCCGTTCAAGCCTAGCATCATAATGAGATAAGGAAATCTCTAAATTGTTGGTGTTGTGGGGCCCCCTTTAGGATGATTAGGCTTTGGCCTAAAGGCCCCTATTTGCCACTTATTTTTAATGACTAAGAGTCATTGTTTGGGGTGGTTTCATTGCTTCCAAATTGGGGGTTGTCTTCACCAAAGATTTACCCACTAATCTCTTAATTAATTGGGTAACTTTCACTAAAATTAATAATTAATCTCTTACCAACATAATTAAGAATTATCTCAAAGTAATTAAAATACTACTTAATTTTAACACACTTTATACATCTTACCATGGTCATGTGGTACCTTGTATGACGCTAGTCCATAAATACGGGTTATTGTAGTTTGGACCGTATTTTATCTCAAAATGTAAAACTTCGACGAAATTTATTTTCTTCGATTTTCTTACCCTCTCACCTTCACGAATTTACTCATCACTTGTTTGAAATAGCATAATGCTTATAATCTCAAAATAATCTCATTCTCGAACTTATGTTGATTAGCTTACGACGAAACTTTAACATACAAAAACACGGAATGTAACATATGATTTCCGAGCTTATATCAATTTACTTATGGCGTACTTCCACGTACGAAAACATGAGGTGTAACATCATTCCCCCATTTTGAACATTTGTCCTTTAATATTGACTGATGCACTTATCATTTTCATGACTTATGTCTTCCGAATAATTTAGTACTCTCCTTGCTTCTGTGAATAATTCCAAAGGTCAGGGCATTCCCCCCTTTAGGCCTCTTTCTCACACCACGACTTATGGTAGGAATCCTTTCAATCTCATAATTGTTGCTACCTTCTATCATGCAGCCTATACGACTTTGATCTTGTTAGTGTGCCTATGCGACTCTTATCTCCTTTTTCCTCCATCTTTTAGCCCATATATAGGTCTTACTTTGTAAACATATACAGAGCTTGACAAGATGTGCCTCTGGACATCTATAAGTATACTGAACTTCTTCGCTCGGTACTTTGTCGAACTTACAAATATTGCTATATCTTATTTCATAGGCCTGATTATCTATCTGCATGACTTAACTGCATCTAAGTGGGTCATAATATACCATAACTTACCTCGATATATTGTTACTGAGGTCTGCTACCAAACTCTAGGTTGCGTTTGTTGCTTATCCCATATGTATAAATCTAAGTCCTTTAATGCTTCCTTATTAGTGTTCATCTTAAGAATGACGGCCTGATCTCATTTCATACTTTATAACTTTTATCCATATATTGATCTATAATCTACCACTGATAACTTGACCTTCTATGTAATACTGTCGCTAGCGCTCACGTCTCATCAGGGACATTTGGATTAATTAGATTGATCCACCTGGGGGCGATACTGTACTTTCATAACCCTATTTCATAGCATCCCAATGTGATTCACCTTATGTGGGTATTTTAATCCTGTATAATTCATGAAATCCCCCTCTTCTTTTTCAAATCATTACTCAATCGAAGGACCAAACATCATCCTCTGTTTACCACAATTACACCCTCATTCTACTACCAGGGCAACATTACATCTCTTCTAAATGCTACTAGTCTCACACTCCTTTGAGTTCATTTAGGCTATACTGAGCTTTCTATAAGTTATAGAAACCATCAACTCTCTTGTTTTCATGGGCTTAATCCTGAAGACTTATCCATTCTTGTCACCTTCTCACTCTTTCTTATCCTTACTCCTGTCTTCCTAAAACCTTGTCACTCTACCATACTTTAGCTTGCGACCTAAACATATCTATTTATACTACTCGCAACCTTCCTTCAACTTTCTTGCACCATATAGATTCCCTTATGTTATTCTGGAACATCAAGCGGGACATCACATCGTCTCCAACTCTTTTTTCCTCTCTTGACTAGATCTCTTGGTACCTAGAAATCATAGGCTGGAAGATATGCCACTGGCGATGCTACTATCATTCCTGGATACTAAATCCCCACGCTTTTAGCCTTCTATCTGCAGTATAGACTATTCATAACCTTCTGCATTTGGGTATCTCGTATGTTCTTCACTTTTACCTTACTTACCTTAAAATATCGACTAACATTCTTCTATATATTTCATAACCTCCCTTTATACCTACGTATAATTCGCATCTACAACTTGAAGCTCTATTATAATACTTGCACCTCTGGTGCATACACAATCCAATGGGAGCTTCATACTGACTTCTTATGAGGCCGGTACTTTTCTAACTTGCTTTATCGTAGAGTCGTTATAGAATAAGGCTATTGTACTATCTCTTTTGTACCTCTGATATTAAGAGTGATCCTATAATGTTCTTAATCATGATTTCTATAGTTTTCTGGGTCAAATAATCAGACTCCTGATTTATTTGGTTGATGTAACTCTTCAGTTTCCTCTTCCTTCTGATCAACCATTATGTAGGCTCAAGCTATCTTCCGATCTGCGGCTCCTGGTATTATTTATTACTTTATCCTTTCATGGGCGTTATGGATTACCCATGATACAATCTTCTAACAACTCAAGCCTTTGTCTATGCCCTGGGCTCAATTCTTTCCTTTAACTTATACCGGAGTCTTCTATGTATGTATGATTGTCAACATATATGCAGCATGTATAAAACTCCGTACTCTTAAGTGCGTTCATAACGTACTCTGGGTCATTAATCAAATAATTATTTTTGTTCATGTAAGCAATTACTTTTCCTGGTCTTTCTGCTCCCTTGTTGTGTGCATACTTAGCTTACCTTAGTGCCCACACACATTGGAATTCCATACAACCCATATGACCTTGAATATCACATTTTGACCCTTTTTTCTTCTTCCCGTCCATTAGCCACGATAGGTGCTACTTGCTTATGGAGTGCATACGATGTTGTTGTGAGACTGTTGTTACAAGACCATTTCCTCTTTAGTTCATTGTGCATAGGTTGAAGCCTTCTTCCTTATTTCCTCAACTAGTTTTTCGTTGTAGTACTTAGGAAAGATCCTCTGACTCTTGTAAAGCTGTGAGCTTATTACATCGTATTCACGTTTAGAATCTTTGATGTCCGTACTCATCTATAATTACCCTTAGTTACTTACCTCCACAATCATGTGCTTGTGTGGTTGCTTCAGAACTGAAGTTTTGACTGTCTTCCCAATGAGGCTCTCTTTTGCTTCCGTAATACTTATACGATACCTTTAACTATCCCCTATCTGAATATATCTCAAGTATTACATTGTCATAGCTGCAAGGCTGAATTCACTATATTGGGTTTACTATGTTTATCTTGCATGGTCTGCTGATTTGTATTTATGCTCTTGTCTAGCCATAACTAGGCTCTTCTTGAATCAACTACCAACTACTCGCTGGCCCATTCTCGTATCAATAGTCCCCGAGATTTTTCTTAGTTTATTTCCTTTGTCTTATATTACGTCTCGTGCTAGCTCCTTACCTATCAATTACATTGTTTAACCAAAGAATTAGACCCTTTGACTAAAGCTTATTTTTAAGATGAATACGGTTTACTGATAATCAAGGTAATGGAGAAAAATGAACAATAGACAATATTGTAGAAATATAGAAAATCGAAGTTAATTGTATTCGAGAATCAGATGCCTTTACAAGTTGTATTCCACTCCCTTATATCTGAGATTCTTATAACGTACGAATCTTGCTATGGTTACTCATTAATGACTAATTATGACATTAATAAGGCGTTACAAAATATAATGGTAATTGGGGTTCGGTTACATAATATTCGAGTAATCAACTGTGGGTCTTTGAATCTGCCCGTAGCTTTGTCTAGAATCATTCTGACCATGCATCTCTCCCGTTTTGATCAAGTTGAGTTTCCCGTGGCTGATAAGTTCGTGGGTTTACTGAATCATGCCTCTTTGTACCGTACCTCTTCAAAGAATCACGTCCATCTGTCGTGTTTTCCTGTGTCCACGCGACTGGCTGAGTTGTCAAAAGCTGGCTTACATGTGAAACTCTTTTTTACCAATACAGATAGTCCCCCCACTTACCATATATTTAACGATTAATATTTGGTAAGTGGATATTCATTTATGGCGGGAATATTTTGCCTCCGCTTTTCCTTGAATCATTGTATCCTTCTCTGTACCATAGGCGGCGTTTGTTACTTCCATTTAATGCTCATACCACGTGTTCTTTTCGGATTGGTTCTGCATTTACTCGGCACCTTTTAGGACTTTTTGCAGCTGTGCCAGTCCCGAAGTGACATCTTGAAGTATAAATACATTTTTTCTTTTCTTTGCTTCCACGAAACACTTTTCTAACTTTATCTTTTGTAAAGAACTTTGTTCTTTTCCTTTGTAAACATGTCTTCTTCAAACCAACCTCAAAGAGTAATAGATATTGAAAGTTTAACGCCATCTTCTGCTCCGACTAGGAGTCGGAGGGGTGGTAGACTTAGAAGTCTAGGATCCACTCCTTCGAGGGGCTCCTCTTCTTCTCAGATAGTTCCTCCTCCTTCCACTAGATCTCCAGTTTCTCCGAGTTTTAGGGTTTCTCGGTCTTTGTCTAGAGGTAGAGGAGAACGCCTTCGTGAACCTGGAGTCAATGAAATTGTCCCTGCTGAGTTTGTTTTTGCTAGGGATAGTCAAGTCTTGTAGATCAATCTTCTTCTCTTGATAGTGTCGAAAGATATCCAACCCTTATAACTGCGGGTCAGATTTCCCTTGTTCGTAGGGAGTGCTTTTGGAGGTCTAACTTTCCAGTCTATATTCCGAATAGTAATCAAAGAATAACGTCTTACAAGACGGGATATTCTTTTGTTTATACGTATCCTTTCACTTTAGGGTTTATACCCCCCATTGACCCAGTTATAATTGAATTTTGCCATTTTTCAATATCTGCTTAGGACAAGTTGGCCCGCTTGTGTGGCGAGTTGTCGCATGTCTTAGGAGTTTGGATTCTTTAGCCTCGGTTCCTTTTACCTTCAACCATCTTATTCATCTCTACTCTCCTACCTTATTTTGTGAAGGGGTTTTCACTATGACTGCTAGAAGCAAAAGAGTGTTGGTAACCCCTGGAGATGATAAGGATAGGGGTTGGTACCTCCGGTATGTTGATGTACCCACTGTTGGTTTAGTGGGTGAAGAAAACCTTCCCTTCTCTGAGAAGTGGAATCGCGCACGTGAGTATGCTTTAGCTCACATTTATTTACTTTTCCTCGTTTTGACTTGAGATGTTTTATTAACACCGTATCTGTTTCTTCTTCTCTCAGCAATCATGAATACTGTTGAGAATGTCTCCGGTATTCGTGATTGGGTAGAAAAATTGTTGTCTGTTGCTCCTTCAGAAGAAAGATCTTGGAAGTACCTCGCTGGGAGGTATGGTTGGCAAGTAAAGACCCACGGTAAGTGAAGCTCTTGTTCTTGCTTCTTTCCTTACTCGAGTCTCTTTTTTGTCGTTTAACTTTTTCCCTTTTAATAGGGTTCTCTGCTCGTGGGGTGTCTGCTTCATCTATCCCAAAGATGTCCTTGGCTCAGGCCCAGGAAATTATTGTTGGTTCATCTTCCTCGAAGAGGAATATTAGTGAGTCTCATTCTGTAGAAGAAGAAGAAGAGGGTGCTTTAGTGCACAGGCCACGGAGAAGGCGAATGGTTTTAGATGATGAGCTTACAGCCTTAACCTTGCCTTCCATGTCTGTGATTGAGCCCCCGATCCTTGATGATGTTTCACATTCCCCTATTCATGAGGGTGTTGATCTTGCTCCTGACGACGTCCCTGTGGCTGCTGCCTTTCCTGCTTCTTTGAGAGAAGTTGTTTCGTCTGTTCCTTTGGCTATTTCAACTTTTGTTGTTTCTTTGCCCGTAACTTCTTCAACTCTTCAACTCTCTGTTCCTGCTTCTTTGCCCGTGGCTTCTCCAGCTCCTCAACCTTCCGTGCATGTTGTTGTTCCATCTCTGCCTGCTTCCATACCTTTCGTTAGGGAAGTAGGGTCTTCCAATAGAGAGATGCGGCAGGTGGTAATAGAGGTTCCAGCTGAGGCAAATCTTTTCAAGAAGACAGGTGAGCCCGAAGTGTGGCTCAAGCCTTTGATAGGTCCCTCTGAAAAAGTAAATCTATCCAGCCACGGTGCTCTTACATGGGCCAATGAGGTCGTGCATACTTCTTTGAAGGTATGATGCAAGTTATCCTCTTTCACTCTCGTATATGAAATTTACCATATCTGACTGGTTTATTTCTTGTAGATTAACCTTATAGGCATGGAGTTTATGAAGAGGATTTCAAACACGGACCAAGAGACAAAAGAGTTGCATGCCGATTTTGATAATTGGAGAGCACAGTATGATAGCCTAAGGATTGACATAGATGCTTTAGAAGAGGAAAGGAGTACCTTGAGGCGGCAGTTGAGACTCATGGCAGCAGAACTGGCAGTAGAGAGGGCTTCTTACTGTCAGGTCGATAAAGATAAGAGTGTTCTGGAGTCTTCATTCGTGAGCAGCTGTCCCGTGCCTCAGAGGAGATTAGAGACTTGAAGAACTTGTTGGGGCAGAAGGAGGAATACTCAGGCGAGCTCGTGCAATCACTCACTCGTACTCAAGAAGACCTTCGTAGGGCTTTAGACAAAGCTCAAAATTTAGAGGAGTCGATTGTTCCATTAAGGGTCACCCATGAAGCTGCGGAAGCGGAGAATGATGGATTGAGAGCTAAGCTTCAAGTATGGGAAAAGGATTATGAAGATTTGGAAGAGGTGGTTGATGTCGATGTGAGTTGGGCGTATATGAATTCTCGCCTTGACACATTGATGGAAATGAGTCAAACGGGTTTTGACCTTATTGCTGAAATAGCCAAAACTAAGGAAGCCATGGAGAAGGCTCAACAAGGACATAACCTCTCTTCACCTGATAGTGAGATTCCAGCCGCTCATGCCTCTTCATCCCTAGTTTCTCCCGCTTCTTCTGCCACTGAAGTCAACCCCTCTCTTGAAAAGATTTAGTTAGTTTATCCCTCTTTTTTTTCTTTGTATCAATTGGTGGTTACCCCAGCCCCATCGGGGGTAAATTTGGATTTCCTTAAAGTCCCCAAATGACAACTTAGGGGCACCACAATGTATATAAAAATTTTATACGACTAAGTATAAGTTAATACTTAGTTTTAGCCATTTTAATATATAAATGTTAGTTCGACTTTTATTGAGTTTCTGTTTCACTCTTTAAGTCTTTTGCATGCTTCATTTTTCGAGGTTTTAGTTTTACCTTCGAGTTTTGCATGTGGAATGCTTTAGACTACTCGTCCTTTTTTGAAATAGGCACGGTATCATATTAAATGTGTGCCTTTTTTTAATAGGCATAGTTTATGAAAGAGGGCCCCTTTATAATTGGCATGAAGAAGACGTCTCAACTTCATGATAATGCAATAGAGTGATAGGAATTTTACACATGTTTAAGAATATTTTCAAGGAAAGTTTTTCTTGTTTGAACTTACATGAAATTTTACATGTGTTTGATTATCGTCTAAAACTCATGCTTGCAACTGTTTTTGTTTAAAATATTTGATATACTCTTGTATTTCGTAACTGTTTTTCATAGGTAATAGTTTTTCGATATTAATACAAGGAAACAACTGTTTTTTTATTAGTAACAGTTTTTGTAAAGATTGGGGTTTTTACCCGCAACTGTTTTGAAAACAGTTTTCTAATAAGTGCGAGGGAAATGTTTTCTCATTCGTAACTATTGTTATTTGATAACAGTTTTTTGAAAAAATACAAGGATTTAGATCTTTTCATCCATAACTATTTTATTTGAGAATAGTTTTTTTGAATGAGTACATTGATGATGATCTTTTACCCCTAATTGTTTTTGTTACAACAGCTTTGAATAAGTATAAAGATGTACATTTCTTTCTCGTGACTAATATTTTGCCTTTCAACCTGAATATGTTCAAAGGTTTTTGATTTTTGCATTAGGCTTTGTATTTGGATGGCTTTTTGATTTTTTCGATTTTGCTCGTGTCACTTGTCTTGTTGGATAGATGGGTCTTCATGCTAGAGCTTTTGACTTTCTGATAGTATTCTTTGCTTCGTATTAGACTTCCATACTGTATAGTCCCCCAAGTGTTTGAGCTTTGCAGAATGAAATCTCGAGCACTTGATTATTCCTTCCTTGTGGTCCTTTTCTTGAAAAGGAAAAACATTGCGGACTCGAAGGTATATAGTTTTTTAGATGATGACTGCTTAACCCTTTTAAAACGTCCATCAGAAAGTGTAACCCTAGACCGGGAATTGTGTTATTTCCTCGCGTCTTTGCAGGTCTAATATCATCATCTGGTGATGGGTTAGCTTTGTGCCTATCATCTAAAAAAGTTAGTAAAATTTTTAAATGTTCAAAATAAAATCGAACGTGTGATACCTGACGGGGGGTATTCTTTTCTTTTAGAAGTAATACTTCTTTAGATGGATGGCGTTCCAGCTTGTTGGTAGAACTCTGCCGTCCATAGCTTCCAACTCATAGGTGCCTTTCCCAGCTATGCCTCGGATTTTGTAAGGTCCTTCCCAGTTTGGATTTAGCTTTCCTGCACCTGCTTCTTTCGTTGATTGAAAGACTTTTTTGAGGACGAAGTCCCCAATCTTAAAGTACCTGAGATGAGCTTTACGGTTGTAATAACGCTCTATGATTTGTTTTCGAGCTGCCATCCGTATCAATGTTGCTTCTCTCCCTGGTTCGAGCAGGTCCAGGTTGGTCCTTAATTCGTCGTCGTTTTCACCCTCCATGGCTGTTGAGAACCTTATGCTTGGTTCGCCAATATCCATAGGTATTAAGGCTTCTGATCCATAAACAAGTGCGAACGGAGTTTCTCGCGTGGCTATCTTTGAAGTTGTTATGTATGCCCATAGTACCGCTGGTAACTCATCAGGCCAATTTTCTTTGGCTTTATCCAGTCGTTTCTTTAGATTATTAATGATGACCTTATTCGTTGACTCAGCTTGACCATTAGCCACGGGGTGGTATGGCATTGAAGTGATCCGCTTGATTTGCCAACTTTCGAAGAATTCTGTGATTTGCGAGCCTATGAATTGTGGGCCATTATCACACACGATTTCCTTTTGTATTCCAAAGCGGCATATTATGTTTCGCCATAAGAAGCTTTTAACTTCCTTTTCTCACACTTGTTTGAACGCTTCTGCCTCTACCTATATTGTAAAATAGTCGATTAGCACGAGTAAAAATCGTACATGTCCTTTAGCTATGGGAAGAGGTCCCACTATATCCATACCCCACTTCATGAAAGGCTATGGGGATATTATTGGATGTAATAATTCCGCTGGTCGATGCATGTTATTGGAAAACCTTTGGTATCTGTCACATTTGGATACGAAGTTCTCGGCTTCTTCTTCCATCTTATGCCAATAGTATCCAACTCTGATTAGTGTTTTCACTAANCCGAGGCATTTAGCTAGGGGTCCTCCGAACATCTTGTGATAAAGTGAGTTGCGAATAAGGCAGTACCGTGCAGCTTTGCGGCGAAGTGCTTGAGCTGCTTTACTGTCTTCAGGTACGGTGCCATTCTGCAAAAAATTAAGAATTTCGTTTCTCCAGTCCCATGTTAGGTTGTTGAAAGTTACTTCACTCCTGTCCTGGTCTATTATTGAATGAAATAGTTGAACGACAATTGTATTGTCTTTGTTTGTTA
>ML342230.1:0-16866 GCA_005239505.1 Nicotiana paniculata | reverse complement strand
TATCATAATTACTTGAGAGAGATTTATGATAGATAGAGCGTTCATGATTGATAGAGATGACTATCATTGTTTATACATAACCTTAGACCTTTATTATCATTGTTTACACTATATTGTTAGTTAATTGCTAGTTTATTATTTTGCTATTAGATTTAGTAAACATCACCACTTGATATTCAAAAGTCTTGAGAAAATTGATTAAGTAATAGTTTGGTATTTTAAAGACTTAATTGATACGTAAATTCCATGTGGGATCGACTCTGAGCGTAATACCCCGAATAATATTTGCAGCGCCCGCTTAGTCTTCTACAAGACATAGTTGAGCGTGATCAAACCCACTCTCTCCTCGCTCTAATTTATCAGAAAATAAGCTTAAAATGAAAGGGGTAAGTGTTTTAATGAACTGGGGGTCGGGTATAAAATTAGAATTTTAACAGTCCCTAAGCAGTAATGCGGTCAGGGATGCGATCGCATTCCTGCTATGCGGTCCGCATTCCTGTCGTATAAATGGCCCTCAAATGAGCCAAAAAGAAAATCAGACTGCCCAGGTATGCGACCATTATGCGGTCTGCATACCTTCTATGCGATCACATAGTGCGTCGCATAACTCCCTCCGCAAAAATCAAGGTGCAAGAATGCGACAACTATGCGGCCCGCATTCGTGAAATGTGATCGCATTCTAGGCCACTTAGTTATCCTCAAAATGGACAGCAAACTATCCAAGTATGCGACCACTATGCGGTCCGCATACCTGATCTGCGATCGCATAGTGGACCGCAGACCTGTGCAAATCTAAAAAATTATATCTTTTAAGCCTGGGAGTACTTTTTACTCAAAAAGGGTCCGTTTTAAGAATTTCTACAGTTATAACAACACGGGGACCTATTTAGGCATTATTTTTAGCCATGAAATTTTACGGGTCTTTACAAGCGCGGTTTATCAATTTTCTTTGTACACCCCTAATTTTGTGTCGATTACAAAATGAATATTCATGCATTGCAAAACATCAGTTCAGGTGAATTCTTTGCCAACTCTGTAGACGAGGCATTGCTAGAGTTTCAATGTATTGTACTACACGATTAAAGGGAGTTTGTGCTTTGATTATAATCTAGAGGGAGGAAAAGAAGTAACGATGGAAAACTCTTACATTTTCCTTTCTCTTGCTTGATTTGCCTGTTGAGTAAACAACAAGAAGAAGCCCAGCATAAATTTTCTTTTTTTCTCTTACTATCATTTTCTTGATCCAAGGTTATTGAAAAACATTTTAATGTTGGAAAAAAAGTAACATTTTAATTTCATTTCCATTCAAACATTTCAAGTGTCGAAGCTTTTCCTTGTAAAATTGGGGTTGTAGGTGGGAGGTGCTGACCGTCCGAGCAACCTCCCTCTTGTCATAAAATGTCTGGTTAGTCTCGTCCAAGAAAATAATCAAAATTATAAACTCAAATTCATCTAAACAATGATCATATACTTGCACCGATAAATCTTGAAAAATAATAACCAACTGTCCCATATCAGTAGAACTAGAGGATTATTGCAAGTGTTATTAAGCCATAGCCAATAAAATTGGATTCACAAGTGACAACTCAAGTTCATAAAAAGGGTAGCCGGTGCACTAAACTCCCACTATGCGTGGAGTCCGGGAAAGGGCCGGACCACAACGGTCTATTGGACGTCTGCATTTCTGCAAGAGGTTGTTTCATAGTAACAATCATATAGGAAGAAAGATTGGATGGAAGAAATTTAAGGTACATTACATAAAAGTATATGAATATCTTTCTTGGCACAAGAACCACACAACTAAGAAAAGTACCGAGGTAGCCCCTAAAGTAATCGGAACTACCATGAACTATTTACTTTCCACTAAACATCCTCCCCATTTGCAAATATAGCAGCCATGCATCAGGAAAAAAAAAAGGGAGCTACGCTTATCTCTGCATGAAGCAATTTACAGAGATGTGAAATATTTTTATTTTCGAGACAGATCCCGGTCTACAACATCACACATTAGAGAGGCATTTTCAAATATACACGCAGAGAAACAGCCCCCCTATCTCTGAAAGTTTAGCAAGTCTGTTAAATTGCAAGAATCAGTGCACGATTGTCAGGAAGTGCTTAAAGAAAGCTGCTCAATCTGCTGCTCAACTATCAGCGAAAAACCATAACGATAATTTCGAATTAGCCGAGGACTTAAAATCAAGAACAAGAAAATACTTAAGTGGCAGAAAGTTTTAGTACCTTGAGCGGACAGATTTTAGAGATCATATAGCCTCTCATTTCCTTCTTCCAGTGCCAATAGTTAGCAGCTCAAAGCTCCTAAGAGCATCATCCCTACCGCCTCTTGTTGCAGTAGCGCGGGTAAAAGATGATGACTTGGACTCAAATCCAGGTTGTACTCTTTGGGTAGTGGAAATACGGCCACTACTTGAACCCAAACGACCAGTGCGATTGTCAGTGGGTTCACCTGATGAGCTTGGTCGGCTGCTTCCCATTACAGCCCTCCTCGAGGTGCTGACGGTCCGAGTTACACGGCCTCTTTCAGTATCAGCTTGCTGACAATATAAACAGTGCATCAAAAGATAACCCACAATCAGCAGTTCCAACACTAAGAAAGCTCCACGTAGGAGCAAATTGATGCATGCAAAATTGAGAGGATGCAGAAAATTGTACAGAACCCACAGGCTTCAGGCAGATAAAAGATAATCACGTTCGCCACTTACCACATCCTTGGATGATGGTACATCTTCTGAAGATCTGTGGTGTCTCAAATGGTCCCCTTGCAAACCAGTTCCAGATACATTCCTTCTAGTAAACGCCTCAACAGCACCAGAAAACCTATCTTTAATTTCCTGCCTCACTGTAAAAGAGATCAGACAAATAACAAAAATTAGCTTCTGGAATACAAATCTGTAACATGATACCAGAAATTCAACCCAAAAAAAAGGAGAAGAATAAAAACAAACAGGTACCAACCCTCCTTTAATTCAAATATATCCTATTTTGTTCAGAACAAATTTCTTTTTTTNGGGGGGGGGGGGGGAGTTTAAGAAAAGTGGAAAGCTCATTACAATCTTTTCAAATAGAGATAAACTACTCAACTATTTGGTCAATTGGAACATTCACTACTCCAGTTTACAATTTATGAACAAGTATCTCATATCAGAAGCCCATTAGGTAACCAGAAAAGCTAATGGACTTCATCGTACCCTGTCCACATTTTTCATATATATATGGTACAAAAATACATGCAGCACTAGCTTTTTTGGAGGGTCAAACATGCAACACTATTTGTTAACAGTTTTTTATATTAATAACTAAAAGGATTTCTCTTCCTTGAGACTTTAAACTGCATTGACATCTCTTGGGTCAAATTTTCCTAGTTTTACCAACGGAGATCCCATTTTCATCTCTCAAAAGATACACAGGCAACAACTAGATACCTCAGCAAACTAGTTTTGGTCTGATGGATACCAGGAGTGAGGAAGCTAACAAAAGATGGAACACAACCCGATGCATAGGCATCTCTGCTGTGCATATTCAACCCGGGTATTTTTTTTTGGTTTTTTTTTTGAGGGGGGGTGGGGGAGGGGGGGCACAAACTAGAGATAGAGAGCACACGTTCCCCCTTACTAGGGTAGATCCAACTTTTAGCCAATGCACATACCATACATCTCTCTCCCTCCCTCTGCAAGTGAATGACCACACCGGCATGCTTGTGCTTTTATGTGTTTCACGTCGGTCTTCTAAAACTACTTATTCAAGAGGCTTATATTGCTATTCTGCTCCCAATAATTGGTTATTTTTACAAAAAGCGTAAATTATATTGGAGACAAAGGACAAGCACCATGAGCCTAAACATCAATTAACACGCTATCAGAAATTCAAGCTGTAACTTCTTAAGCCAAAGTTTCTTAAAACAGTACCAGGAATCTTTTCTGCTCTTTCAGCGGATGGTCCTGGGTTCACAGGTAATCTCCCAGTAGGTTGCTGAAAAAGAAGCAGAAGGTTAAGACTAGTGTATCTTTATAACGCAGAAGAAATTAAGTGACAGTAGATAATTTTTTAGTGAGGGCAGAATAAAGGGACAGACTCGTCCTCTTGAACTAGAGCCAATCTGTGGATACTTCAAGATAGTCCAGTCAAATACATAGTCAAATTGATAACCTGCAATACACATAAAAATAAGTTTCTTGTATAAGACTACTGAAATAAAACACATGATAAATATCGAAGACAAAATATAAAGGATGGAACGGATGACTGAAACTACTAGCATCATAAACTAGAAAATGTACCTTCTCTAATAAAAAGGTCTCGGAATAGCCTCTTCAGGTATGAGTAATCTGGCTTGTCATCAAACCGTAATGATCGGCAGTAATGGAAATATGATATGAATTCAGAGGGATAGGATTTGCAAAGCACCTGCTTAACAAAGACCAATGGAATATTGTCATTATGCAGTTTAATGCACAGAACATATATTTAGGGCAGGTCTATATTTGTAAGACCCGGTACCCTCCTGTATGACCAAACATGTAACATCTCATATCAAGATTTTACACAGAACATATAATGTACACAAAGTCACACTACCTCTATAGGTGTAAGCATCTTCTTCTCACTAATCTTGTCATATTTCTGTTTTTTGGTGCCCGCTTTCAGACCTTGCCACGGCAGACTAGCAAAAACAATTAAATATGCTAATTGTAAGAAACAAGGCACATGGAAATCAAAAGACAGGAGCCAAAAGATCAACGTTAAAACTGTAGTTCCCAAACCTTCCTCTCAAAAAATACATAAGCACATAACCAAGTGACTCCAGATCGTCTCTTCTACTTTGCTCTGCATACAAAGAAGAGAGGAAATTATGTTCAATTCCAAAAACTACTACGTACCAAAAAGGATATCATCATCGTCGCTTACCAACTCCAAGATGGGTGTTAACACTGGCATAACGAGCAGTTCCTGTGAGGTTTTTGTTTTCCCTGTCAAAGGAAGCAAATAAATTATTCAAAAATTCACACACTCCAATCCATCCACTCAAAACCCTATAACAATAAGGTGAAGGAAAGAAAAGCATGATAAGAATGAAAACCTCCAAATATGTTTCTTAATCTAACCATCAATTATTGAGAAGCTTGGAAGTGTATATAGAATGGACGGAGAGCGAGTGAAAAAATAAGAGATGTGTCCAAGCAGGAACGGAGGGAGGGGGAGGAGGGGAGTAACCCAACTCTTTGATTATAAGTGACATAGTACACCATGCACCGTCAAAATTTACAGAAGCAAAATGAAACAATATGGTTTCTGAGATCCCCTATTGGTAGCTTTGATTCAGCTTATGCAAATGTGAACTTTGGAGAAAATATAACAAACAGCGAGGGTCGCTACTCGGTTCAAGCTAAAAATCAAATGCTCACTAATGCAAAAATCAAAATGAAGCCGCCAAAGAGACAAATGGAAACAGCTCAGCCTTCGGCTTCTTTCTATCAAGTAATCGTCCTTGATTCTAACACTTCGTCACCAATTGGACCATTTTAATTTCTAAAAGTGAAAGATCACATGGAGATCTTTGAGGAACAGAAGAGATTCACATTTTATACCTATATGGTATATGCTTATGCGTCTGAAGATCTCTGTACTTCTTGGCAAGACCATAGTCAATGATGTATACCTGTTGTAGCAAAAGAAAACACCCAAAATTGTTTAGAGCTGCAGCATTCATGCAATGGGAATTGTTCTTCCATCAAATTTGTAAACTTTTTCTAACGTAGATTCACAATGGTACAGACTACAGATAACATAAGGGAATACCAAAAAGATGTTACTCCAAAAGTTCCTAGATCAAGCTCAACGAGCAAGATAGAATATTCGAGCTCCACAAATGATAGAGAAGCACTCGTATAGTGGAACTCTAAAACCCTAAGAAAGTACCAACTTCCTAGATCCTCTGAGATCTGTTTCCCAGACAAGTGGGTGGAGAATTTTCCCGAATAGCCAGTCCAACACGTAGGAGCATACAACTTTGTTTTAAAATACACAGACAAACATGGACAATTAGAGAACATATTATGAAGTGCACACCTGATTTGCTTTACGCCCTAAACCCATTAAGAAGTTGTCAGGCTTAATGTCGCGGTGAAGAAATCCTCTTGAGTGCATATATTCAACCCTATTAATCTGCATAGGAGAACAAGTCTTATGCAACCAGCTACAGCAATTATGCTTTAATCAGTATATATAATGTTGATTATTTACCAATTGATCTGCCAGCATTAACACTGTCTTTAAAGTGAACCTCCTATTGCAATAGTTAAACAAGTCTTCCAAACTTGGCCCAAGAAGGTCAATAACCATGGCATTGTATTCACCTTCAACGCCAAACCACTTGAGGTGTGGAATTCCAGCTTAAAGTAAGAAAATGATAAAAGAAAACAACAGATCAGTTCAGCTCAAAAATATATGATCTGTCATTGATATTCACAGGTAGAAGCTATTACTTACTTCCTCCTTGTAGAAGCATATACAGCTTTGATTCATAATGAAGTTGAGGGTGCTTTGTTTTAGTTGATTCCTGGAAATCAGAAAATAAAGCTAATGTGTCAAAGAAAAAAAACTTCAGTACGAAACATAGCACTAGAAACACACTCCTGCATAGAAAGCGCAAGCAGATGTCATTGACGTTCTAAAACACTTGACGAATGGTGAAAGAAGCAAGCCACATATGAAGTCTTATAATATATCACAATATGGTCACCTACCAAACCAATATGTCTAAATTAAGCAAAATAATTCTGGACTCTTTAGAAATAGAAGCTATATCCAGCAAATGCAGACTAACCCAATTAAGGGTCAAATAAGCAACGTCACTCGAACATTCAGCCATAATAGCAATGTATCTATGATATTTTAAGGTTTTTATTTGACAACTGATAACTCAAGAATAATCTTCTCATTTTCTAGTAAAAGACTCATTCTTTTTTAATTTTCTTAATGTTGTTTTTAGTTTGATTTAGCTCGAGTAGTGAAAAGCTCAATCTTAAGACAATTGCACCACAACTATCTACTGAGTTTTCAGCTTCAGCTAAACCAACATTTTTCATTTTATTCAATTCCAGTGAAAAGGCACAATCTTTAATTCTAATAAACATACTCACCAGCTTCACTGCAACTTCTTCTCCAGTTTGAACATTGACCCCTGATATAAAAAAAACTGAAAGTCAACACAAGCCCCACAACAAAAAATGTTGAGCTACAATTGAAATTAAAAGCAATCAAGAAATACAAATTGAGATTACCTAAATAAAGTTCCCCAAAAGATCCACTACCGATCTTTCGGCCTAGCTTAAACTTGCCACCCACCACATGATCCATACTCAAAGATTGAATCTATTCTTGATTTCACTTAAACCCAATTCAACTAAACAGGTTTAAATCTTGAAATTACCCTCAGATCCAGAAAAAGACCAAAAGAAATTACCAAAAATTACTTCTTTTTGGTGTCCCCTTAAAAAAAAATCTTCAAAACCCTAATACCTAATATCGGTCATATATATGGAAAACACTTGGAACAAGTCTTTTTTCAACAAAAGTCTCCCCCTTTTTTTCGATTAAAAAACAATAAACAAATAATACAAATGAATGGGGAAAATTGCAAAGAAAAAAAAATTATAGCTTTGGAAGAGAAACCCTAAATCTGGGAAGATAATATGAGGAAATAAAAAAGGTTAAGTGGGTTTTTGGATTCTTGAAAAAAAAAAATTAGAGACGAAATAGAAATGGAAAAGGAAGCGGAAGAGAATGGAAAATAAGAGAGAGAGAGAGAGAGAGAGAGAGAGAGAGAGAGAGAGAGAGAGAGAATCTAATGGAAACGAAATTTGTGGAAAATTTAAGAAAATTGATTCAATGAGAGGCAGAGGGATTTGTGTAAAGAGAAGAAGATGATGAAGGAGAAATGGTATACAAGAAAATAAAAGCTGGAAAAATAGTGGCTTTTTCTTCCTTTTTATTTTCCTTTTTTTCTCTTTTTTTTTTTTTTTGGTTTCTTATTTCTTATACTGTTGTGAATTTGTTGTGATACTAGGTTAATTATCATTTATAGGATTAAAAATTAAAATATAGTTTAGTAAGTGATATAATTGAATACATACTTTTTACATTATAATCATCAAATTTAAACTTTATTTTTTATTTATGAATTATACTTGTGTTTTTTATTTCTTTATTTGATGGTCAGGGGCGGCTACTCTTGGTTTTTGGGATAAATTCTTTATTCAAAGAAAAAACATTAGATGCTGAGGAATAATTTAAAAAAGAAAATAAAGGAAGAAGAATATATTGTGATCATTCTCTAGGAAAGAGGTTTAATATTGTTTATCGTTTTCTAAATTAGAATATTACATTCTGTTTTACTAATAATTTAGCCTAGTGTAGGTGGTTATTATAATTTTTTCGCATTCCAAACTGCTTTGTTGATTTTTTTAAAAAATTAAAAATAAATGAGTACTTATTATTTTTAAATTATTTCTTAGTTATAAAAAGTTTGAATTATCAACGCTTCTTGGCTTGATATTCTTTAAGTCAATGTAAATTTGAGTTTTAACGTGTCAAATCTGTGAAATAAGTAACAAGTTAACTTTAAATTTTTATATTGTTGAAGTTTCAAATAGTTTTAATCTTAATAATATGTTTATAAATTCCCTATATGTTTACTGGCATATAAATTTCAGATAGAATTAAAGGAATTCGGAAAACATAAGAGTTAATGTATAACGTACTAATATGACCAAACATAATTCCAACTAACAAGCATCGCCTTATTTCTTTTGTTATGCTATATTTTTGCTAGATTTTCGTAATTATAAGAGATTGTAGATATGCCAAAGTAACTTATTTCATGTGACTATAGGTGTACCTCGATCTATTTTAATATATTCGCTCACTATGGTTTCGCACTATTGATCGGTACATATGAAGGTCCACGCATGATATGATTAAACAATATGAAATGATCTTTTCATTTTATCCTTGATATAAGTTACTTGCACATTCTATCTAATATGATCATTTCTTAATTAATATGACCATACTTTTCATATCTTAGCGCTCTCATATATTATTGTTAATCTTATAACTATCGTATAGATTTTACATTTAACTTTGGCAGATAAGAGCATTGGTTTAATAGAAATAAAATTACAATTTGTTTAAAAATTTCGAATATATCGCATATTCATTATTACTAGCCAAAAATAAAAAAGGCAAAACAAGTTGATAAAATTTTCATTCAACATTTAAAAAAAAAACTCAAGGCGTCAAAGGATGGCAATGGCTGCTTCCGCAGCCAAAATTCCTGTCTGAGATCATCTAATTTGAAATTTCTATAATTGCACCACTTTGAAATGCAAAATCAGGAAATTAATTCTGATTTGATTGACCAAGTATGTCATGTTTAAAATAATTGAAAAGTATCGTGTACAGTTCATCAATTTAATAATTAATCAAATATGATTTGTATTGGGTTGAAGATTTGAAGCCACGTTCCTTATTCTTTTCGTACATAATCTTAGCTACAACATATGAAGTTGTCAAAGCCAATTGAGGAACCCGAAGATTTTCTTTTTATTATAAACTGAATATTTTATTTAATAAGGATCAGTAGTCGTACCCGCGTGATACGCGGCCAATACTAAAAAATATTAATTAAATTAAATTATGACCGGCCTTATTTGAACATTAGATCGTAACGCTATAATAAGTTTTAGTTTTCATCTTATTTGTCAATACGATGTACCTAATAATAAAATCACTATCAAATTAAAGGAACTTATATAGTCGAATAAAGCTTTTCAAATATATTTTTTTTTATTATATTATCCAATTTTTAGTATATTACATTGTTAATAGAAATTTTTACTAGCATATTACTTTGTTTAATATTTTATCGTATATTTTATTACTCTTGAAATATTTTTGTATTTTGAAGTTTATTCAATTGTTCTCAACAATTGGCAGTTTTTTATTTTTTTATTTTATTTTTTATTTTAAAATAATTTTAAAACTCTATTGGAGATTCTCCTAAATATTTAGTATTATTAGGAAGAAACTACTCCCCAATTTGAATGGTAGTTTTTAATTTTTTTTTCTTATTTTCGACATTTTAGATATTTAAATTCAAAAAAAGATAACCAATAACTAATTTTTAACTAAATAATAAATTGCCATGTGACATATTTTTAGGCTACCACTTGGCTTAATGTGGTGCCTTTTCCTTTGAATTTTAATAATATATAGATATAGATATAGATTTTAAAACTCCAACTTGAAACTACTCCCCAAATTGAATTGGCATTTTTTTTTAAATTCATTTTCTATTTTTNTTAAAACTCCAACTTGAAACTACTCCCCACGTTGAATTGGCATTTTTTTTTAAATTCATTTTTTATTTTAAAATAATTTTTAAATAAAAACTTTTTTGGAGAATTTTCCTAAGAAATGTACACTTGTCATCGTATGGTTATAACATTTGGAATTATAGAATTATTTTACTTCTCTTTATATATATATATATATATATATTTGGAAGAAACTACTCCCCAATTTGAATGGTAGTTTTTAATTTTTTTTCTTATTTTCGAAATTTTAGATATTTAAATTCAAAAAAAGATAACCAATAACTACTTTTTAACTAAATAATAAATTATGCCATGTAACATATTTTTAGGCTACTACTTGGCTTAATGTGGTGCATTTTCCTTTGGATTTTAATAATATATAGATATAGATATGGATTTTTAAAACTCCAACTTGAAACTACTCCCCACGTTGAATTGGCATTTTTTTTTAAATTCATTTTTTATTTTAAAATAATTTTTAAATAAAAACTTTTTTGGAGAATTTTCCTAAGAAATGTACACTTGTCATCGTATGGTTATAACATTTGGAATTATAGAATTATTTTACTTCTCTTTATATATATATATATATATATATATATATATATATATATATATATATATATTTGGAAGAAACTACTCCCTAATTTGAATGGTGGTTTTTTATTTTTTTTTCTTATTTTTGAAATTTATAGATACTTAAATTCAAAAACAATAACCAATAACTAATTTTTAACTAAATAATTAATTATGCCATGTGGCTTTTTTTTTAGGCTACCTCTTGGCTTAATGTGGTGCCTTTTCTTTTGGCTTTTAATAATATATAGATTAGAGTTTACAAAAGATATGATCCTGAGGATCAATACTAGAGGCTGATAATCCACGCATTGCATGTTGATTACCAACTTTGGCTAGATGACTATAAATAGTAATAGAGATAGTTTTTACATAAACATTTTCTCGCTTGTCCGTCAGCATCCTGGCCAATACATAGGATGGAGGAATTGATAAAAGACATAATTTATTGAAATAAGAATCGTTGCATGCTTTTCCAAGAGATGAGCTACTTCGTTGCCTTGTCTAAAGTCATGTTGAATCACCACCATGCTCATTCCGGATGGTAACAACCTGCATGATTTAATGATTGAGTCGTAAGTTACACATTCATCATTGATATAAGTAATTACCTGCGCGGCATCCGTCTCTATTTCGAAGGGATATAACTTCCTCTCATGTGTTATGTGCAGCCCTTGGTAGAGGGCCTGGAGTTCAGTGTGGACTGGAGCTCTTGAGATGGTTTTCATTGTGAATCCTAAAATCTAATCTCCTTCTGGATTTCTAAAAACACCTCCTATACCACCACTTATGTCACCCTTTTTGAAAGCCCCGTCTATGTCCAATTTATACCAACCTGTATGGGGTGGAGTCCAGTATAATTTTATCTCAATCTTCCTATCCAAGTTAGATTCACACTCCGTTATTAACTTATACTCGATGACCTGGTTCATGATCCATTTTAAAGATACAATGTTGGAGTTGTTGTTTATATTGTTATTATTTTTATTTAACCATAAATTCCATATAATGAATAGAAATAAGTTGTGCCATGATAGGTATTTGTTGGTTAAGGAAGAGTTCTTATCGCGCGGGTATAAAAGCCAGTTGTCCCTATTCGATTGATAGTTGTTGTGTTTATACCTAATTGTCTCCAAAGGTTTTGGGCGACAAAACACTTAAGGAAAATATGAACAATTGTCTCCGACTCCTTGCGGCAGATTGTGCATTATTCATACCTATACGCGCTAGGTAATTTTTACAAGGTAGCCCATTGTGGTAGCAAAGCTATAGAAAATTTTTAATTTTTTTAGGACAATGAAGTTCTCATATCCAATTAAAATTCATTGTTGTAGGCGATTCCTTTTCAATCAGATCATAGCAAGAATTTGTAGTAAAGGATCCATCTTCATTAATATCACATATAAGAGGTAATCCGTTGGTATTTCTCAGTAGGAATGTTGAAAGAGATTTTACTAAGATTCCATTTATTGTTAGTTCTAATATTTCTGATTGTGAGAGTAAACTCTTGCTTGGTTAGGGGGGCTATCATAAAACTTCTAAGGTTGTTTGAATTAGGGATCCACTTGTTTTCCCAAGTATTAAGAGAAAAAGTGATGTGGATAGTCCAATGTCATACCATGCTGGCATATTGACCACCCTTAACAATGCTTTTTCACATGAAGGAGGCATTATGACTAGGTTTAGTAGTGTATTTTCTTATTAAAAAGTTTGCCCATAGATCCAGCGGGTTATTGGCTAATCTCCATGCTAGGCTGGCTAGAAGGGCTTCATTTTTAGATCTAGCTTTCTTTAAATCCAACCCATCTTGTTCCTTTTTCTTTGTGACAACATCCCAACTAATAAGATATAAATTTTTTTAGCATCATTTGTGCATCATAAGAAATTTCTTTGAATTTGATCAATTATTTTTATGGTTTTGGATGGTAATAAGGTATATTGCATATACTAGGCTTGTTGGCTAGATAGGATCGATGAATTAGGGTAGCTCTATCGGCTAAATTTAAGCTATTAATTTTCCAACTTGAAAACTTTGCCCTCATGTTATCAATGATATGTTGGTAGTCCTTGTGATTAGGATTTCCATCGATTATTGGGAATCTCAGATAACTACCAAAAGATTTATGACATTTGATGTCTATGTAAGAGGAGATATCAGTTCTAGTGGTGATATTGCAATTCTTAGAAAAAATAATTCTAGATTTTTTATAATTAATATAGATTGACCAGAGATTTCACAGAAGCAGTCAAGAGCAAAACGAATTGTGGAGCATGTTTTAGTATTAGTTTTCCTCATTAGAACAAAGCAATATGCGAAGATAAGCGCGACAATGGAGGACAATTGTAACTTAAGTTAATGGATTCTCATTTCTTAATGTCGACTTGGTGATTAATGTACCTAGATAATATTTTCATACATAATATGAATATATACGGAGACATGGGGGACCTTGCCTAATTTCTCTACTTGGATTAAAGAAGTTTGTTTTGGTTCCATTTACCAGGACGACTGTTGAGCAAGTAGTTATGCACGACATGATTAGTAGGAAAAGTTTAATAGGAAACTTAAAATAATGGAGAGTTCTATGAAAGAACACTCCAATTTATCAAAAACTTTCTCTAAGTCGATCTTGATTAGCATACTACCAGTCTTGCCTCTATATTTCTTGAACTGATGGATAAGTTCTTGGATAATGATGTCATTGACACTAGCTCTTATATTTTTAATGAAGCTAGATTGAGTAGGGTTTATAAGCTTATCAAGAAAAGGTTTTAGTCTATTGGCTATAATTTTTGTTATAATTTTATAGATGGTATTGCAAAAGCTAATTGGGCGAAAACTATTGAGATTATTGGCATTGCGAATTTAGGAATTAAATATAAATAAGTACAATTGATTTCATGAGAAATTGAGCTATTTGTGAAAACTTTATGAAAAATATTCCTCACAGACTTCCCTATGATGCGCCAATACTTTTGATAAAAAAAAAAGGGTGCAAACCATTGGGCCCTGGTGACTTGAACAGTTTAAAGGAGGATACGGCCGAGTTAATTTCACTATCTAGCAGGGGTTTATATAAATCTAACAGGTCTTTTCAAAACTAGTAGGGCTTTGTTTAATGCTAGGTCAATTGGTTGCCTCATGGTTGGTAGTAAAAATAGTCATAAAGTAAAAAAGTGTGCAGTCTGATAGGTCCTTTTGATTATCGATCAATTTCCTTGATCAATTTTAAAGAAACTAATGTGGTTTTGTCTTTTTCTCTTAGAAGCTGAGATGTGATAAAATCTTGTATTAGCACCACCTTCATTAAACCAATTAATCTCAATAGTCCTTTTTCAATTTTAAAATATTATTATAATCCTTAATTAGAGATTGCTCTAGGTGTTGGAGGAAAGGCTTTGATTATAATGGATGAAATTTTGAATGCCATTTAGTCGGGCCAATATCCTTTTCTTATTTTTAAAGATCCTCCCAAATGTTGTTCTTCCCATATTTTAATATTCTTAGTGAACGATTTCGTAGCCTCAAGAAATTCCTTATTTCCAAGTTGGTAGCTACTACATTGATAAAGTCGGGGTGAGTGCACCAAATATTTTTCAATCTAAAAGGCTTGTGTGGATGATTGAAACAATTATTAAGCTTAACCAAAATTGGGTTATGATCCAAGTATGTTTTGGGAGGTGAGTGATTGTCGCATTAGGAAAAATATTTATCCATTCCTCATTGGCTAGAATACGGTCTAATCTTTTCATGATTACTCCATTATTTTTTCTTCATAGGTCTACCTCCTATTTTTTCACTACTACTGATAATATTATTAAAATCACCACCTACCATCCAAGGTCCACTATACATGTTAGATATGGAAATAAGATTTTCCCACATTAGGTCCCTATTATAACTCTTTGTGCTAGCATAAATTGCATTAAAAGGCCATTGAGTTTTAAATAGACGTACCTCGATAAGAGCATGAATTTTCTGACCTCTTCTAGTGAGGTGTTGGACTGTGACTATATTATGGTTGTAGAGGATGACCATGCCACCTGCTTGTCCTTCTGCTAGTATTTCTATAAGCTCTGATAAATTGAAGTCATTGAGTAATGGTGCATATACCATCATCCTAGTTTCTAGTAAGGCAACCATGCATGGCTTATTGGTGTCGATGAGTTAAAATTCCTACGAAATTCATCATTATTTGCTCCCCTAACATTCTATAAAATAATAGTGGTGGCTCTATTCATTTGGTGTTGGTTAGCATTGGCTTCCATAACAGTGTTGTGGTTCCTCCTCCTTGATGGTACAAGTATCACTGCATGTTTCCCCAATGTTGGATCTTGTGATGGCCGTATGTGCATTGAGAATTTTTACATTGTACTGATGTCCTTCTATTGGTACTTCCATAACTGAAGATGCACTTCTTGCTCCACAATTCTGGGAAGAGCAATATTTTTACTTCGTTTAGGCTTGAAAACTCCAAACTCGGCTTCATACCTTGTTGTGGGGGTTCTTCTTCTTCCCTTACTTGATGTTGTATTGGGTCCATAATTGGTTCTTGTACATTGACTTGGTGATTTGGGTGCAAGTTTGCCAGATTTTGGTTTATTCGATTGACTTGCTCTTGGTTTGCATGGATGTTACAGGGCATGAATATGGGGTTTAGGTTCGTATTCTCCTCCGGTGGAAAGAAGGAAGGATTCGTTGGTAGGTTCATTGTTGTGTTGGTTTGGAATTTGTGGTAGGTTCCATTGTTCTTGCATTGCTTGAATTAATGTGTGATGCATGTTGGGTACTAGTGGATCGAGGATATTGTTGATCCATACATGGTTTGTATAGTTGTTCATGGCTAGGTGCATTTCTTCCGAGATTAGTTGGGCTAGATATCGTGTATTTTGAATTACTATCACTATCTCATGCTCGTTGATTTGGATGTTGAAGGTGATGGAATGACCCAGTAGACCCGCTTCTAGCCAAGAGTTTGGTTGATAGCTTTGTGGATATGGAGGGAATATGAAGAAGAAAGCTTAGTTGGGGAGGTAGGCTGGCACTAGTGGTAAGTTGTCCATATTTTGGTTCCTTTGTTGGTGAGGAACATGAACTAGCCTGAACCTCCTCCTTGCCGTAAAAACCTTGGCATCTTCTTCTCTATTAGAGGAGTTTATATTGGTATTTCCCTTAGTTGTTGGTGGTGCAGAAGTAGGGCTAATTATTTTAGCTATAAGTTCAATTTGCATGGAGATTGATTGGAGTGGCGTGTAGGATTTAAGGGAATTTTATGAAGATTTGTTTGATGCCACATGTTCCAATGTTTCTTTTATTTGGCAGTCCACTTTTGCATGCAAAGACAAGTGGTTTTTTTGACATATTAGGTTCGGAGATAAGGGTAGTATTAGTAGGTTGCCTATTGGAAGATTGTTAGAAGTATTAACTAAATTAATATTGTTTGTAGTGGTAGAGTTATTAATGTGAGCATGCGGNAGTGTTAATTGTGAATTTATTTTGCATTGCATATTCATAATTCATCCTTTAAAATTATTTAAACTTGCGAAAATTAGGCGCATCATTATTATCAAGGAATTATAAAGTTATAGTTAACTAAATAATAGACGAATGATGCTTACTTGACGTAATGTAGTTTTAATAATTAATTATTAAAAAATTAAGCATCTTTTATTCGATAAATCACATATTTAATTAGGAATATAGAATTGGTCGTGTTATTCTTGATTAATCTGTAAATAAATAAGGTTTAAATTAATTACTACATTTCTTGGATTAAATTAGATTTGAATTTAATTAATTTAATCAGTGTAGTTAATTAAAGGGGATTAAAATGGACCTGGGCCAAAATTACCCAGGCCCAAACCCCTTCTCTATACACAATACACTCCAGCCCAA
>ML342229.1:0-69613 GCA_005239505.1 Nicotiana paniculata | reverse complement strand
TCAAAGTATCACTTAGAGTATGCAAAGATAAAGGCCTATTTCTTGCTGGACCATAAATAGGAACATCAGGAGCAATAGGGGAAATATGTTGTATTTCAGGTAAAGATCTATAACCTGAAAATGATCGCCTATTATAAACAGGAGATTTATCAAAAAATTGGATACATATCCTACCATCAGGATTCTGAGTAATATGAGAATATTCACTATTAGTAGCTTCATCTATGACCTGGCTTGGGGATATAACCGAATTTAAAGTCCATGTAGTTGGGAAATTAATTTCTTCCCACTTAATAGGTCTCCTTGTAGTGACCTTAGACTTTGTAAAATTGGTTTCCACCAGAATAGTTTGGTTAGAAGTATCATAAATTTTACATCTGGGATTCAACGTAGATAACAACTTATAATATATTCTATAGGACAAACATATAAGTTCGGATCCAGGAACATAATTATAACCATGCGTTTTGACATTTAATGTTAAAGCATCAAGAATATTAACATCAGATAGAGACAATTGAAGATTAGGTTGTGTATTAAAATATACTGGACCATATGCCACAGTAGATTCAGTTGAACCCATCAACGATTGTCTAAAATTCAAATTTCTAGCATCTCTTAAGGCTGCAAAAAAGGTTTCCGGTAACCCTTTAAGAGTTAAAGGTTTAAAAGCAATTTGAACCATGCCAATATGTATATAATTATACTTTGGTTTATAAAAATTAATATCCTGTTTATTTAATAAACAAATAGTCTGCTCTTCTGAATTTAGAGCCAAAGAATGTTCAGTTGATAAAGTTTTGAAGAAAGTTTATCAAACAATCCATAATCATAAATAGTTTTTGTATCTACCTTAGGGATAGTCCATTTATTTAATAGATCAAGGTTTTGAGGTATATCTACCTCTTCCAGTCTAGTACTTTTTATACTAGTTTCTCCAAAATCCATATTCCCCTCTTGGTTCCTAAAAGCGCTAGAGTCTTTTGGTCTTGTCGCTTGTCAGAAGTTTGTATGAATTTTTAAATATGAGATTAATGCAAGTCTAAATGGATCACATGGTTGTGAAAATTCATATAGTTGATCCTGACTAGCTTGAGAGTGAGACATAGACTAGTAATTGTTGCTATGTAGGTGGTATTACAGGCTGTTGGGAGTACCCCTGGTTATAGAAGTTGGTGAAAAAGGATTTAAGGGAGTGGAATGAGAACATTTATGGTGATTTAGAGAAGGTAAGAAAAAGTAACAGCTGTCAAGTGTCAGGAAATTTACGAAGGCTGGAAGCAGGCAGGAAGAAAAGTTATGGTATCAGGTGAGGAAGAAGCTGTAGAAAAATACTGAATTAGGAAGGGAAGGAGAACTTCAGGAAATTGCAAAAAGCTGAGGGAGATATCCTAAAGGCAATTTACCGGTGTTTATGGCTTCAGCAAGGAGGCAAGAATACAATTTTTTTTTCTTTTCACAAAATGACAAATACTTACGGGAGATATAATTGTATGGAAAAGTTGAAGGTTGATGACACTATGATATGGGATCCAGCAGAAGTTAACAACATGATAGTTGGATAGCATACAGCCCCCTTCAGGAAGAGGAAACTTGAAGACCTTCTTTTGGGGGTATAGACATGCCCACCATTACAACAAGTGAAAGCGAGTGGCTGCAATGACCATTCACAGTGGAAGAGATTGAGGAAGCACTGAAACATACTATGGAAACTAACGCCGGGACCTGATGATTATACAATGGAAGCATAAATGTTTTCCATATATGAAGTCTTTCAAATGGGATAATGGATACTGTAAATTATTTCTACCAATATGAAGTCTTCAAAAAAGATTCTATGCAACACACATTGCTTTTGTTCCGAAAAGGAATGATGCAGAAGAACTCAACGACTACAAATGAATTAGTTTGGTGGGAGGAAAATATAATATTATTGCAAAAACATTAACAGTAAGGTTGAAAAAGGTGATTGGGAAATTGATATCTGGTCTTTGGAATGTTTATATTCTTTGGCCTTTTGGTTTAAGATGACAGATGCATATGATGTCAACTCTTTACTTGAATTCCTTTTTGGAAAAATAGAAAAAACTCTCTACTTGAATTCCTCAACTCGCTAGATGTTTGAAACAGAGAAGGCTGGGTTTTTATATTTGTGTATAGCTGCACCTAGTTGATGCTATTCCTATGGAATAAAGATACTTTTACTTATCATAAGTAATTGCTGTTGTTACTGCTTGAGGACATTTATTTCTCGGTCTTCGACCCAGTCCAGTTAGTTAATGTTCTTGAAATCATGGTCTGCAGATTCTTTTTATTTTATTTTATTTTTAGAATGAGGTTTGTAGGATTCACTTTGCTTATTTAGTATGAGTAGGAGTTAAGACGACAATAAGTTATATTTCGTTTTCCTGGCCTGTTACCTTCAATCTGGATTCTGGCTTTGCTTTATTTTTAGTTTTTGATGAAGAATTCACCCGAAAAAAGTGGATGCACCAGTCGAGATCTATATTCACATGGAGGGTATGAAGAATGATAGAATGATATTTGTCTGGCTGAAGCTATCGAAATCTATGCATGAAATTTGGTTGTGTTTTGATGAAAGTAAGTTGTGGTTGAGTAATCTTGTCATCTTGATTATATTCTTATTCATTTCTAGGTGCCCTGCTTTCTTCTTTGGATTACAACTATTAGAAGAATGTCACTGGATCATCACGAAGGCTTTGATTGTGTAAGGGCACTCTTGTTTTATGCAATTCCGGTGTAGGTTATTGTTCTTTTGGTATTATGATTCTTTCTTGTACTTATTTAATTGTTTAGTCTGTTTTTTGATTATCATTCAATTGCAAGGCTCATTAATACACCTAGTACATAAGCTCAAGATGTGACATTTTTTGTTGTTTCTCCATCTCAAAAACGACTAAAAACGAATCATTTTTGTTTCTGCAGATAATATGCAATCCAACAACATAACATTGATACTAACATAGTAACTCCAAAAAAAAAAGCGAGGCACATAATAGCTATAACAGTTTTTTGTAATATGTATACAAACATAAATGTTATCCCTTAAATCTAGGAGTATGCAACATGAATTCTACTAGTGTGCTTATTGAAATGGACGGATGCTCGTTTTACCTTAATAATTGCTTCCTCCTCCAAACAAAGATGAGATTTACACACATCCGATGAGGTTTTCTGTTCTTTTAGTGGTATCTCAAATGGTTTTCAATATTTCTATTCCGAAAGCCTCTTTTTTTTTTTTTTTTGTATTTTAACGTGAAACTTATTTTTACCATTTGGATAGCCCTCTTTGTCCCCTATGGACATTCAATTAACCAACCATGCCCTAATTCTCTATTAGATGGCTATGAATTCTCCATATTTATTCCAATTTATTCAGATAATTCAATATCACGAGTATTCCTCATAACTAGATTATTATTTATTATTATGTTGGTTTTCAACCAACCACAACCATCCTCTTTTATCTGGATTTGAGATCAGCTATGCTTCACAATGAGGATCTTTTAAAATTACTTGAGATAGCTTTTTCCAGTGAAGTTAAACTATATTGATGTAAGGGGGGAAAACCTCATACAAGCTCTATATAGAAGATGCAAAATCTTGCACAAAAACATGATTTCAGCAAAGGGCATCCAGTATGACTGGATTATCATTTATGCTCTAGAAGTGCACTTACAACAAAAATGTTCCACTAATCTGGACTAAGGGGACTAAGGGATCATCAGTTACACATAAGCGCCAAAGGGATTATGTTCCATGCTGTCCTTCACCTCCTCTGACAACTCCTTGCATTACCCATTTAACTCCAAACATATTGAGCACAAATCGCTGTAGTTTATTTGAAATAGGGCAATGAAGTTGCAACTGATTAACATTCTGCCCCATCTTTGTGCAAATAGAGTATTCGCCAATGTGGATTGTCTTTTCACTCAAGTTTTCCACGATCAGGATACCTCCCCATGCTACGGTCAAAACAAAGAAAAGAACAGAAAAAATCCTTGTTCTCCCCTTTTAGTAGCCTGCTACAAAAAGTTCAGTGTGAACATGTTATCGCACTATCCTTCCCATCTCTCTCTCTCTCTGTAGGACATTTTGGTTGCTTGAATCTAACAAACTGTGAGCATCTGATCTTTTGTGGATATCCCTTGAATCTCCGGACCCATAAAATTTGTTCTCTTTTCTCTTCGCGTATCTGGGAAATTGCATGGTGTTTGTTGCTAGAGATACTAAAAGTATTCTTTAAAGCTTCACATAAAGGGGATTCCACTAACATTCCTACTTCCAGAAACTGATTCTATTATCATTGCATGCTTTATGCCATGGGCGGCTTTCCAGCCATGCCCCATGACCCCTTAGACGTGCCCCGTGGCGTCCTGGCAAAGCCTCCCAACGTCTAGCGCCACGGACAGTCCCGTGGTCTTGGCTGCGCCAAGTGACAAGCGCGCATGTGCCTCTGTCGTCCCACAGATATCCCTCGCTAGCGCCCAGCCGCAGGCAGCTGCCAACAGCGCCGCACACACAGACAATGCCGCGCGCGAAGATCGTGATACCAAAGACAAAGTTGCTGACAACGGACCTGTTTCTACCTTGTAGAAAGCTAAGTCCTTTTCATTGTAACTATAGAGTAGTTTTATTCCATGTACCTCCATTATGTTCCTCTAGATTAGTTAGGTCAAGTCTTGTAACTTTGGTTTATTTTTTTTAAGCATTATTAGGGGGATCAAGCAATCAAAACTTTCTAGCAAGCATATCTCTGTACTGGTGTCTCTCCCCCTCGACACTGCGTTGCCTTCTTTTGTAATAGCTTTCATTAATGCAATCAAGCTTTCTTTCAATTCTCATTACTGTTCTCTCAATTGTTCTTGACATTGGTTTTCCCGTACGACACTAACAATCTTGTCTAGCGTACGGAGGGGACCCCAGTTGGCGGACAACAATTGCACCGACATCAGTTGCTTAGCCTTTTACGTCGCCCTTCCAAGGAATCTTAGGGCGCCGCGTAACAGTGATATCAGAACCTAGGCTCGACATCGGACGAGGGAACGCATTGCCATTACCACCATTTCTGACCATGGTGAATCATGGAGACCGCATTGTGGCCCTTGAAGAGGCGGTTGACGTATTATGACCCATCGTAAATACGGTGCCGGAACTACAAACCAGCCTAGTGCAAAGGTTGGACGACCTGGACCGCAAAATGATCCAGGCCGAAGTTGACATAGAAAACATCAGTCGAAGGAGACCAGCAAACGGCAGCTACTGAGGCAGCCGAAATTTTTGGCAAATCCGAGGGCCTCCAACGGGAGCGTGCTGAGGATTTAGCCTACAGGGCACAAGAGGCAGACAGGGTGACTGCCATGCAGCAAACTATAGACAACTTGACAGGCCAGCTCAATGTTGTTAATGCTGCTCTACAAGGCTTGCTTCGAGGAGGTGGATATCAAATCGGGGGTGCTCTAGACCTCGCCCCCATGGCACAAAAACTTAAAATTCCTGAGCCAAAACCATATAAGGGAGCTAGGAATGCTAAAGAAGTGGAAAATTTCATCTTCGACATCGAGCAGTACTTCGATGTTGTGGGAGACCTAGAAGAAGCCAAGAAGGTAGCAACTGCTGCCATGTATCTTCAGGGTGATGCTAAACTCTGGTGGCGGGTGAAATACGAAGCCATCAGGACCGGTGAAGATGCTCTGGAGACATGGGCAGAACTGAAGGCAGCCATACGCCTACAGTTCTTCCCCGAAAATGTTGAGTACAATGAAAGGAGAAAACTATGGGAGCTCCGCCAGACTAAATCAATGCAGGATTACGTGCGAGAATTCTCCGCACTCATGCTGAACATCCGCGACATGGGGGACAAAGACAAGCTCTTCACATTCCTAGAAGGGTTGAAACCTTATGCCCGCATAGAGCTGCAAAGACAAAGGGTAGATACCCTACCAACTCTAAGAAGCAGCTTTACTTTAAAGAGGGGCAAAAGAAAAGCAAAGGAGAGAAAAAAAAGGCAAGGCGATCCAAGCAGTGGAATGCCTTGGGGACTATCAAGTGGAAACTCGGAAGGATAGGCCTCAACCGCCTGTCCGAGCGGGATACAAAGGAGGCCAGCCTAACAATGGTGGCCCTAGCAGGAGTGGGGGAGATCGGAGTGCCACCAAATCTAAGGCTCCTTCCTCAAGCAACAACAGTGCTGCGTCAAACAACAATGACAGGGGGAGAAAGCCCCCTTCAGGATGCCGTCATTGCGGCGGGCCATATTGGAATAATGAATGCCCACATGCACAGATGAATGCCCATCAAGCTTTTGATGATGGGACGGATGACGAAGCAAATGATATGGAGCAGCCGAACCAGTCGGTGCCTTCAACGCAATTGTTGGTTCTATTTCTGAGACATTAGCTGGAACCAGTGCTGGTATCCGTAAGAAGAAGGACCCCTGCCCAATCATCAAGAAAGGGAAAAAGAAAACGAATGAGGGGACTCCTCTTAAACAAGAGAGGTCCTTGTTGTTCGTTGAACTGAAGGTAAATGGCAAGCCCATTCAGGCGATGATAGATACAGGTGCTACTCACAAGTACTTGGCCTCAACTCAGGTGGAGCGCCTCGGTATAGTTGTAGGAAAGGGCAGAGGCTATGTCAAGGCTATCAACTCACCTCCTCAGCCAGTGGGTGGAATAGCCAAAGAAGTACCAGCGAAGCTGGGTCCCTATGAAGGAAAATTCAACTTGCGTGTGGTGATCATAGATGACTTCGAGTTGATAGTTGGGCTGGAATTCTTGAGGCAAACCAACACCATGCCCATACCATATGCAGACATGCTTCGGATGATGGGAGCAAACGGGGTCAAGCCCTGCATTATCCCGTGTATGCCAATGAAGATGGCCGCTGAGAACATCTCGGCCTTGCAGTTGAAGAAGGGAGTCAAAAGACATGAACCTACGTTCCTGGCTACCCTATGCATTAAAGAGGTAGAACGCTCCTCGGGTCCCATTCCTACTATTACGCGGCGCCTTCCTGAGATTCCTTGGAAGGGCGACGTAAGGCTAAGCAACTGATGTCAGTGCAGCTGCTGTCCGCCAACTGAGGTACCCTCCGTACACTAGACGAGATTGCCAGTGCCGTACGGGAAAACCGATGTCAAGAACAATTGAGAGAACAGTAAAGAGAATTGAAAGAAAGCTTGATTGCATAAATGAAAGCTATTACAAAAGAAGGCAACGTGGTGTCGAGGGGGAGAGACACCAGTATAGAGAATTGCTTGCTAGAAAGTATTGATTGCTTGATCCCCCCTAATAATGCTTAAAAAAAATAAATCAAAGCTACAAGACTTGACCTAATTAAGCTAGAGGAACATAATGAAAGTACATGGAATAAAACTACTCTATATTTACAATGAAAAACACTTAGTTTCCTACAAGGTAGAAACAGGTCCGTTGTCAGCAACTTTGTCTTTGGCATCACGATCTGCGCGCGCGGCATTGTCTGCGGCGGCGTTGTTGGCAGCTGCTTGCGGCTGGGCGCTAGCGAGGGATATCAGTGGGGCGATAGAGGCACATGCGCGCTTGTCACTTGGCGCAGCCAAGATCACGGGGCCGTCCGTGGCGCTAGGGGTTGAGAGGCTTGCCAGGACGCCACAGGGCGCATCCAAGGGGTCATGGGGCATGGCTGGAAAGCCGCCCATGACATTCTCCCCCACCTGAGTTGGGTCCTCGGCGCCTTACTAGCAAAATAATCTTCAATTAGGCTCTTATAAGCTTTGAGGTTTGTTTCCCTCTCCCAAGTATTCTCCTATGCATCACACCCTTGCCATTTCACCAAGAACTCTTGGTGATCCTTCCTTGAGGCATGAATCACCAGATCATCAAGAATAGCTTCAGCACGCCTTTTCCCGGTTGAATTAGGGCCTCAAATACTGGGTATTGTGAGTTGGCTCCGTGAAGGATCCTCCGTGTCTTCCCGAAAAGGTTTCAGAAGACCGACATGGAAGACGGGATGGATTTTCCACCAAGCTGGGGTATCCACCCGATATGCAACTTTCCCAATGCGCCTTTCAATGGACAAAGGTCCAATATATTTTTGCAATAAGCGAGGGTCATGGACCCTGCAATCAAGTACCGCTTTGGGATTTTGACCATCACTTTGTCTCCTACTTGGTATTCAACAAAGCGACGATTCTGATCAACATGCCTCTTTATCCGCTTTTGGGCTTTGACAAGATAGCTTTGCTATCTCCAAATTTCGCTTCCATTCTTTTGAGAAGCTAGCAGCACGAGGAGATTTTGACATGTTTGGTGCATTTACGGTGTGTGGGAGTAGCGGTTGCCGTTCGGTAACAATTTCAAAAGCGCTTTTGTTTGTACTAGAGCTCTTTTGGGAATTGAAACACAGTTGAGCAGCATCCAGAAGCTTCACCCAATTCTTTTGCGAACCAGTAACAAAGTGGCAGAGATATTCCTCCAACACACCATTGAACCGCTCCGTCTGGCCATCAGATTGCGGATGAAAGCTTGAGCGATGACTCAATTTTGACCCGAGGCACTTAAATAGTTGGGTCCAAAAGTTGCTAGTGAAACGTGAATTGCGATCACTAACGATGTCTTTGGGCAGACCCCCATATTGACGACATGAGAGAATAAGAGTCGAGTTGTATCTTCTGCTGATATATATTGAGGTGCTGCAATAAAGGTGGCATACTTGGAAAATCGATCCACCACAACCAAGATAGTTGTGTGATCTCCGACCTTGGGCAATCCGGTGATGAAATCCAGAGACACGCTTTCCCAAGGTCTCTTTGGAAGAACTAGTGGTTCTAAGAGTCCCGCTTGTGTCAAGCGGTCGGACTTGTCCTTCTGGCATACTAGACAAGTCCTCACATACTGAGCGGCAACGTCGGACATTTGAGGCCAATAATATGCACGGCGAAGTAATGCCATGATGCGTTCTTCGCCGGGATGGCCGGCCCATAGAGTGTCGTGACATTCCGCCAGAAGAGTTCTTCTCAGATCTCCTCCTTTAGGAACATATAGTCGGTTCCCTTTTACCTTCAGGAACCCATCCTCCATGTAGAACTGGCGAGCTTTGCCCTGTCCTACTAGATCAACCAAATACCGTGCAACAGGATCCTTGATGAGTAGATCCTGTATCTGGTCTTTTATGGTGGTAGCTACTTCACTCCCCCTTAGGGTGACGAGTAGGCACGCTGATGCTAGGTCAGCTCTCCGACTGAGCGCATTAGCAACATGATTAGTCTTCCCACTTCGGTACTCCAGATTGAAGTGAAATTCTGCTAGGGGTTCCTACCATCGGGCCTATCGGCCATTCAGCTTCAGCTGGGTCATGAAATGACTAACATCTGTGTTGTCTGTCTTGACCACGAGCGAGGATCCAGCAGATAATGCCTCCAAAGGCGTAAGTAATGAACGACAGCCCGTAGTTCTTTCTCATGGGCGGCATAGCGCCGCTCTGCATCCTTTCGCTTCCGACTCGTATGCTATGGGATGCCCCTCTTGTAGCAAGACCCCACCAAGAGCATAGTCGGAAGCATCCATTTGTACCTCGAACGGCTTGGCCAAATCAGGAAGGGCCAAGTCGGGTCTACTAGACATAGCTGCTTTTAATGTGTTGAAGGCCTCCGCTTGTCTAGGACCCCAATCCCAAGGCGTGACCTTCTTGAGGAGTTCTGTCAATGGCACTGCGATAAGAGAGTAATTTTTCATAAATCGCCGATAGAAATTGCATATGAGAAGTCCTCAGTTATAATTTTTCACCCATCGCTCAGTATGTGAGGACTTGTCTAGTATGCCAGAAGGACAAGTCCGACCGCTTGACACAAGCGGGACTCTTGGAACCACTAGCTGTCCCAAAGAGACCTTGGGAAAGCGTGTCTCTAGATTTCATCACCGGATTGCCCAAGGTCGGAGATCTCACAACTATCTTGGTTGTGGTGGATCGGTTTTCGAAGTATGCCACCTTTATTACAGCACCACAATATATATCAACAGAAGATACAACTCGATTCTTCTTTTCTCATGTCGTAAAATATTGGGGCTTGCCCAAAGACATCGTTAGTGATCGCGATTCACGCTTTACTAGCAACTTTTGGACCCAACTATTTAAGTGCCTCGGGTCAAAATTGAGTCATAGCTCAACTTTTCATCCGCAATCTGATGGCCAGATGGAGCGGTTCAATGGTATGTTGGAGGAATATCTCTACCTCTTTTTTACCGGATCGCAGAAGAATTCTGGATGCTGCTCAACTGTGTTTCAATTCACAAAAGAGCTCTAGTACAAACAAAAGCGCTTTTGAAATTGTTACCGGGCAGCAACCGCTACTCCCACACACCGTGAATGCACCGAACATGTCAAAAACTCCTCGCGCTTCTAGCTTCTCAAAAGAATGGAAGCGAAATTTGGAGATAGTGCGGAGTTATCTTGTCAAAGATCAAAAGCGGATGAAGAGACATGCTGATCAGGATCGTCGCTTTGTTGAATACCAAGTAGGAGACAAAGTGATGGTCAAAATCCCAAAGCGTTACTTGTTTGCAGGGGTCCACGACCCTCGATTATTGCAAAAATACATTGGACGTTTGTCCATTGAAAGGCGCATTGGGAAAGTTGCATACCGGGTTGATACCCCAGCTTGGTGGAAAATCCATCCCGTCTTCCATGTCAGTCTTCTGAAACCTTTTCGGGAAGACACGAAGGATCCTTCATGGAGCCAACTCACAATACACAGTATTTGATGCCCCAATTCAACCGGGAAAAGGCGTGCTGAAGCTATTCTTGGTGATCGGGTAATTCATGCGTCAAAGAAGGATCACCAAGAGTTCTTGGTGAAATGGCAAGGGGGTGATGCAGAGGAGAATACTTGGGAGAGGGGAACAAACCTCAAAAGCCTACAAGAGCCTAATTGAAGATTATTTTGCAAGTAAGGCGTCGAGGACATCGCCAACTCAGGTGGGGGAGAATGTCATGGGCGGCTTTCTAGCCATGACCCCTTGGCGTCCTGGCAAGCCTCCCAATGCCTAGCGCCACGGACGGCCCCGTGGTCTTGGCTGCGCCAAGTGACAAGCGCGCATGTACCTCTGTCGCCCCATCGATATCCCTCGCTAGTGCCCAGCCGCAGGCAGCTGCCAACAGCACGGCGCGCGCAGACAATGTCGCGCGCGCAGATCGTGATGCCAAAGACAATGTTGCTGACAACGGACCTGTTTCTACCTTGTAGAAAACTAAGTCCTTTTCATTGTAAATATAGAATAGTTTTATTCCATGTACTTCCATTATGTTCCTCTAGATTAGTTAGGTCAAGTCTTGTAACTTTTGTTTATTTTTTTTAAGCATTATTAGGGGGATCAAGCAATTAAAACTTTCTAGCAAGCAATTCTCTGTACTGGTGCCTCTCCCTCTCGACACCCCGTTGCCTTCTTTTGTAATAGCTTTCATTAATGCAATCAGGCTTTCTTTCAATTCTCATTACTGTTCTCTCAATTGTTCTTGACATTGGTTTTCCTGTACGGTACTAACAATCTCGTCTAGCGTACGGAGGGGACCCCAGTTGGCGGACAACAGTTGCACTGACCTTAGCCTTACGTCGCCCTTCCAAGGAATCTCAGGAAGGCGCCGCGTAACATTTAGCATGACATTCATGTAAAACTCCTTCTACCCTTTCATAATACTTATTGACTATGTTACTCCATATGGCACTGGTTTCTGGTTTACCCGTCACACCTTCTGCATGACATATTTATCAAAGCTGACCATCTTCCCGAATCGTCCAGCCTTAGAGATATAATTGTTTCAAATTCTGTGGTACTTCTCATCTCTCTGCGCACATCTAATACAATACTGTTCAGCAGCTTTTAAACTTTTGTGCCAAGATCACAGGAGTGGACATTAAGGATATGTGACAAGTCAGAATATTGGATAAGGGACTACTGATTTGTGTCCGTTTTCCTTCATTTAATTGGTATTTCTTACTAGCTTCTTTTCAAATCTCTCACATTGGTTTCATACTGCACAATCCTTGTGAGATGCATCCAGTAGTAGTCCCAGATAAACCATGGAAGGAAGCAACCTTACAATTTAAGACCTGGCCAACTAACCAATGTTTTCACATTTTTTCAGATTATTATGCTCGACACTGCTTGAAACCTCATAATAATGAACACTTGAGGTTTCTGATTCTTCTCGACAGTATATACACTGTGCATCATCTGCGAGTAGAGCTGATCCTCGTCGATCAAGCGCATCATCCACAAATAGAAATTATAAACCTGTAAGCTTTCTTGAGTTCTTGTGTTAGTTGTGAAACCATCCAAATAACCTTCCATTGCAGTTCTATCCATCTCTTGGTAAGCACCTCGTTGACAAGTATGAACAAGTGAACAACGTAAGCGACAAGAGGTCCCCTTATTGTAAACACCTTCGGCTTCTGAAGAAGCTGGTAGGATTTCCATTAACAAGAATTGAAAATTTGATGAGAGACATGTAAAATTATATTCATTGTCCTCTCCTTTTATTTAACCCTATCCGTAATTTCGAAATTCAGAAAGTCCCAGTTGATGTGGTCATGTTTTTCCAAATCCAATTCGCAAGCAATCCTGCTTTTTCCATATGGAAACTAGTAACTCGTCTGCCTTTTCCAAATCTGATATTTGTCTTCTTTCAATGAATTGTCTTGGGAGATTGATATCATGACATCTAAACCTTCTTGTGTCTAAAGGAAAACACATTTGCCAAGTTTTTTTTGTTTAGCTGGGGTGGATCAAGAGCGTATTTGCAAAAAATGTTATAGAGGTCTCCCACTTGAAATCACAATTATCTTTAGAAGCTTCATTTCCCGGTGAGATAGAAAGACGGGGCGCTTTAGACCTAATAACTCCTACACCAAGTCCTCAATTTCCCAAGTTGTGTGCTTTCAACCGCATATTTCAAATTTGAAAGGTGTCAGACACTTTAGTATTCCATTAAAATTGCGTGTTATGCAATCTAGTATTGTGATTAAATGAAAGGTCGCGCGAGATGATTTGGTCACGTCTTACGTCGTCCTAGAGATACACCAGGTTAAAAAGAAGCGAGGTAGACCTAAAATCACATGGAAAGACGTTGTCTCGACGGACCTACAACTCCTTGGAATCAATGCAGACTTAGCTAAGAATAGGGCACAATGGAGGAAAAAGATACATATCGGTGATACTTACTATTTAGGAATAAGCTTAAAATATCTTTTAATTATTATTAGTATTATTTATATATATATTAACTTATTTCATTGCCACTCTTATTTTATTTTGACATGATGATGAAATGAGTTGAGCTTGAAGAAAGAAATGAGGATTCATATCACCGACCCCAATTTTGTTTGGGACTGAGGTGTAATGGTTGTTGTTGGTTTTATGCTAGTTGAAAAAGTGGATCTTGGAGGTCTCGTCTCCTTAGCTTTGGACCTTGTAAATTTATTACCTGTCCGAATGAAGTCAGCTAATTGGTCATAGTTTACAAAATTTAAGATTTCCCTAGAATATGTCTCACATTCCACGCTCTCCTCAGACAACCTTATCTTATTGAAATCCCTCCTATAACCCTTGTTACCTCATATCTTGAGACTAACCTTATTTTGTCAAAACTCTCTAAATTGGACTCTTTACCTTCGAGCCCATGAACTCCCATAAAACTCCACTCAGTTATCCCCTTGATTTTCTGCGGATTCCTCTAGAAGAACCATTTTGCTTCTTGTTCACCTCCTTCTCTACAAACTCCTAACCACTGCCTTCATTTTTTCTTTTGTGAATAGTAGATTATAGAGCATGTTGGATTTTTTATGGACTTTAATAGCATAATTATGTAGTTTACTTTTTGTTACAAAACTATTTCCGGTTAGTACTCTAAGTCTTGCATTTATATACTATGTAAAGTTTCGGAATTCTTTTGGGTTTTTTTCCTACTCGATGATACTGATTTCCATTTCATTTCATTGTAGGGGGGTATTCTTTGGTTCCAGAACTTGACTGAGTTCCCTAGTGGTGTTTTAGGGCCAGTCATTCCTTTACTGATTGCGGGCTTGCATTATGTCAATGTTCAGGTATCTTGCTTTTATCAACTTGAGAGTTACTGCTTATCTGTTTTGTTGTTTTCTTTCTTTTTGTTACTGGAGTTTAATTATGGGATTAAGAGACCTGTACGTTGTTCTTGTCCTTGGTACTAGATACAGTTTCACATATAATTTCTTTTCTGTTTGGCGGGTTGGCTGCCATCCAATATAATCATTGAAATGCAGGGTAAGGCTGCGTATAATAGACCCTCGTGGTCCGGCCTTCCCGCTTAGTGCACTGGGCTGCCCTTTAGGCATTTGATCATCAACATGAACCATCACTTTATGTATAAGACATATTCATTTGAGGCCCACCTTGCAAGGGGTGATGGGTCTTGGATAATATTTCAAGTTTGGGGCAGGCCTGAAGCAAGTAGGTAAAAGGAAAAAAAATCTTCTACAGTTCTATAGGTATGAGACACCTATATACCGGCATCACTTTTGTTTTTAAATATTTTTTCCTTTGTCCAGTGCTTGTTTATTGTCAATACTTGCTAGATTTGCCTTTACTTTCTTGCCCCTTCACATTTTTGAGCTTTTTGATGTACTGTTGCAAGGAAAAATAATCCATTCTTGCACGGTTTTGAATGCTAGGAACTCTTCTCCCAAACAATATAGGAACTGTAAATCCGTGAACATTGAGTTCTGTAATCTCAGATCCCCCTCGGTGCTCAAACCTCTCGAGGATCTAAGATTTAACCAACAGGTGGATTTTTATGTTACCTCTATTCAGTTAACTTATAAGACCTGCTCGATAAAGTTCGATCTTCCCAATGGTGGCGTAGAATCTTAGAGAAGAGAGGATTTCATCTTGGTTTGGATGATCACCGAGCTAAGGCGTAAACTTCCTGGAGGACTTGAGTTCACCAGTTAGCAGATTGGTTAGGAAGCAAAGAATACTTACGAAATTGCCTCTTCTTGTTTTTTTGTGCTTACTGCTCTTCTGTTATAAAATCTCCCTTATTTCTCCATTTTCCCCAAAAAGCATCTTGAAAAATGGTTCCTGGAAGTTTTACGTGCAAAAAGATAAAAAAGAAGAAAAGAAAGGAGTCACCTCCAGAAGATTCACATGAGTGAAAATCATGCAGATATGTTAAGGTGATACCCAGAGACAAGTTCGAGCTATGCATAGAGCTTGTTGGCATGAGCTTTATGTGAGAAATTGAAGATACCTCCTTCGGATGCATACACTAGAAGGGGGAGATTTGTGCGTCCAACCCATGTTTCAAGGAAGATGTTTTCTTCCTATGGTAGGAATTTCAAATGTCTACAGATTTGGCCAACCGGCCAATGATCTCTTTTATTATGGCCCCAAGTTGAGTGGAAAAATACCACCCAGAAACACTGTGGAAAACTACCCTTATGTCAAAGCAGTTAAGGAGAGTAAATGCCAATCAATACCCTTAGAGAGGCGTCATCAGTTCAAATAAAGGAGACATTTCTATTATGGAGCCACACGGAATTGACTACACTGGCCTACTCAAAAGATGCATTATTGGATACTTTGGGAAGGATTTTACAGAGCGACCCGCATTAGCAGACATAAGAAGATGGGTTGTTGCTTCTTGGAACAAAGCTTTTGGGGTCAACATGTATGAGATGACTGGTGACATGTTTCTATTCGACCGAATAGATATATGGCTGAGCAGGTTTTGCAAAGTGAATAGGGATGGAAAAAGTTCAAGTTCCATCTGGAATGGTGGAATTACACTGCTGGCTGCATATCAAATTCTCAAATAGTGGAAACCTGCTGGATTAGAGCCATGGGGATTCATCTGTAGTCACAAAAGATCTTCAAAGAAATATGAGATCTCTGTGGAGGGTGGATGGCTACTGAAGAAGAAACTGACCTCAAAAATCATCTCAAGTGGGCCAGAATCCAAGTTGCTGGTGATGGCAGGAAAATACCCACGGAAATTGTGATTGAGAGAGAAGGGATCAGATTTTTCATCCCAATGCTGAAAAACAAGTAAGATTCGAGATGAAATCATCGAAAACCCTAGCCTGTGCCGGAGAAGAAACAGAGAAAGGTACAAATCTCACAAGCGACCAGGGGACAAAGGAGCCCTATGAGAAACCAACGGTTAAAGGCAGTCAAACAGCTGTTAATATGATGGGGAAGCACGTGGGGTGTACTTTACTGCATGTGAAGAGTAAAGGAGAGGCACGCGTGCAGCACATGCAAGTTCCAAGTTCTATTTCAGCAGATCTGGGCCTAAATAGCACAAATCCTGATATGAAATTAAATGGGCATGATCCAGCGGCCCAGGTCATTTTTAGTGACATTTCAAGGGAGCCCAATGAAGAAAAAAGAGCGACGCTTTATTTTGAGGAACTGGGCAGCGTCTCTAGTTCGAAATTTCAGGGAAAAAACGCAGAGAATCCAAATCCCTCTGCAACCCTCGAAATTATGGCACATGCAACAACATCTGGGGGTTGCGAACAGTCTGAATGCGATGAAGAGGCAGGAAAATTGGGACAGAATGCAGGGGAGCACACTGTTCACACGAAATTAGGGGAAGATCAAGCAGATAACAGGCTGGTGGCCCAAAAACAACTAATTCATCTCAATTTTGAACATAACTGGGAAGTGGAGGAGGTTACTCCTCTCTCAATTCAACACCAAAATTCAGTAATGGATAAAGAGATGGACGCGATAGTATGGGTTCATCAGAACATGATTAAGTTGGGGAAAATGTTCGGAGTAGATTTTCGTGGTCACAAAGAAGAAGCACTGGAGTTGCTGTTGCAAATTGACAGTTGTAGACAAGTTAGAAGAGGGGAGACAGAGGTGGAGGTGAAGAAACAAAGATTCAAAGGCTCACTAGAATTAAAAGGTCTAGCTTCCTTTGATGTAAAATTCAAGAGTGATGGGAGGAGATTAAATGACAAGAAGAAAAGGGAGATCATAAAGAGTCAAATAAGCAACTGGAAGGCAGACATTGTTTGTATGCAGGAAACAGAACTGGAGGGGGATATCAAGGGAATTGTCAGTCAAATTTGGCGTGAGAGATGGGTGAGGTATGCATGTCTAGAAGCTAGTGGTACGAGAGGGGGAATTTTATTACTATGGGCTTGTAGAGTGTGGAAAGGGGAGGTGCTACAGATTGGGGCATACACACTGACATGTAAGTTCGAGGCTCTCTTACAGAACTTTCAATGTCATATAACAGGAGTATACGCTCCAAATTGCAGAATTGAAAGAAGAACAGTATGGAAGGAACTTGGTGCAGTGAGGGGTCTGTTGAATGGCCCTTGGGCAGTTTGTGGTGACTTCAATGTCACAAGGTTTCCCACTGAAAAAAGGGTCTGCCTTAGGAGGTCCAAAGAGATGGTGGAATTCTCGGATTTCATTTAAGACATGGAGTTGATAGACCTTCATCTTGAAGGAGGCTCCTACACTTGGTTCAAAGGGGATAATCATACAACTGCTTCTAGAATTAACAGGTTTCTAATTTCAGAAGAATGAGATGATAGCTTCAGAAACATCAAGCAAACTATCCAACAAAGGTTGATCTCTGATCATACCCCTGTGGCCCTCTGCTGTGGTGTTTGGTAGCAAGCCAAATCATACTTTAAGTTTGAAAATTGGTGGCTAAATTCTGAAGGTTTTGATGACAGAATCAGGAACTGGTGGACAACTTTTGAATTCTCAGGAAGACCAAACAACATTTTAGCTTGCAAACTAAAAGCCCTCAAAGGCAAGCTAAAAGAATGGAGCAGAAGTTGTAAAGGAAATCTGGGAATGCAAAACTCTAAACTGATGAGCCAATTGGCAGAATTTGATACAATACAGCAAGCAAGAGCCCTGACAGAGGAGGAGTCAGTGAGGAAGGCAGTTGTCCTCATGGATTTTGAGGAGCATCTCAAGAATGAAGAAAGTGGATGGAGACAGAAATCTAGGTCCCTGTGGCTCAAAGAAGTGGATAGAAATACGAAGTTTTTTCATCGCCAATGCACACAAGAGGTACAATAATATTGATCAACTGGTGATCCAAGATGAAACTGTGGAGGAGCCAAGCAGAATAAAGAATGAGATTATTGAATTCTATAAGAAGTTATACACAAAGCCTGAAGAGTGGAGACCTGCAACCAATTTTGACAACTGCCTCACTATCTCAGATTTGGAGAAGGAATTTCTACAAAGCAAATTTGAGGAGCAAGAAGTTCTGAGCTGTCTGAAGAAGTGTGCAAGTGACAAGGCCCCAGGCCTTGATGGTTACACAATGGTTTTTACCTTAAGTGCTGGGATATTGTAAAGTAGGACATCATGAAGGCTTTCAACAATTTTCCTTCTCAAGAGATGTTTGAAGAGCTTCAATGCAACTTACATAGCACTGATTCCAAAGAAGACAGGTGCTAAGGAACTCAGAGATTACAGGCCAATCAGCCTGATAGGGAGTTTTTACAAGCTGCTCTCAAAAGTTTTGACTGAAAGATTGAAGAGGGTGGTGGACAAACTAGTAGATGCTCAACAGATGGCTTTTATCAAAGGAAGACAAATAATGGATGCAGTGTTGATTCCCAATGAAGCAGTGGACTCAAGAATCAAAAAGAAAAAATCAGGAATTCTATGCAAACTAGACATAGAGAAGGCCTATGATCATGTCAACTGGAGTTTTTTGCTGAAAATGCTAGAACAGATGGGTTTTGGGCAGAAATGGATCAATTGGATGAAATTCTGTATCTCTATTGTCAGATTTTCCATCCTCATAAATGGATCTCCTGAAGGTTTCTTCCCTGCCAATAGAGGTCTGAGACAAGGTGACCCCTTATTTCCCTTCCTATTCATCATAGCCATGGAAGGTCTAAACAACATGGTTAAGACAGCAAATGTCAATAGATGGGTCAAAGTCTTTGAGGTTGACATGAATGGTGCTAATAGTCTAGAGATCACACATCTCCAATATGCTGTTGACACTCTAGTCTTCTGTGATGCTGAAGAGGAGCAACTGAGATATCTGAGGATCATTTTGGTTTTGTTTGAAGGAATTTCAGGATTTCACATCAACCGGAGAAAGAGCCATATTTACCCCATCAATGAAGTCCAAAATATGGAGCAACTGTCACTGGTACTGGGAGGAGAAGTAGGGTCTCTAACTACCATCTATCTGGGGATGCCTCTGGGTGCAAGATCTAAATCCAAAGAGATTTGGAATTCAATCGTTGAAAAATGGGAGAAGCTGTCAAGATGGAAAGCACAATATTTATCAATGGGGAAAGGCTAGTCTTAATCAACTCAGTTTTAGATTCACTTCCCACTTACATGATGACCTTGTTCCCAATTCCAGCTGGAATTATACAGAGATTGGACAAACTCAGAAGATCCTTCCTTTGGCAAGGGAATAAGGAGAAAAAGGCCTTCCATTTGGTCAAATGGAAATCCATCACAGTGGTGAAAGGCAAGGTGGTCTGGGAATCAGAAACTTGAAGAATCAAAGCAAGGCTCTCAAAATGAAATGGCTATGGAGGTATTCTCAAGAACCCCAAACCTTATAGAGCAAAGTGATCAAAGCAAAGTATTGGGAGGAAAATAACTGGGTGTCAAAGGAAGTTAGTGCATCATATGGAGTTAGTGTGTGGAGATCCATCTTGGAACTTTGGCCTACAATGAAGAATCACACTTTTATAAGAGTGAACAATGGAAGGAAAACTTCATTCTGGAATGATAACTGGTAGGGGCATGGATGCCTAAAGGAACTCTACCCTGATATGTTTGGTTTGGCACAAGACCAACTGAAGACAGTAGCTGAGATGTGGAGTTTTCAAGGTTGGGAACTAATTCTTAGAAGACAGTTGAATGACTGGGAGATAGCAAGTTTAACTGACCTTTATAACAAGCTGGAGACATTCACAGGAATACAGGAAGGGATGGACTCACTTTGGTGGCAGAGGCATGACGGAGGGGTCTATCAGGTGAAGGCAACATATAAGATTTTGAATCAAAATAACCCACAGATAAGAGATTGGGCATGGAAGCATATATGGAAAACCAATATTCGTTACAAGGTAGCTTGTTTCACTTGGCTACTAGCAAATGAGGCAGTCTTAACTCAGGAAAATCTCATAAAGAGAGGAATCTTTTTGTGCTCAAGATGTTCTCTATGTGGGGAAAGTAATGAGACAGTTAGCCATCTATTTCTACACTGCAAGATAACCGACCAACTATGAAAAATCTTTATTAATCTTAGGGGCATTTCATGGTCAACGCCCCATAGAATCAATGAAGTTCTTTATAGTTGGGAAGAAGCTGGAGCTGAAGCAACCAACAAAGATAGATGGAGGACTGTCCCAGCATGCATCTGGTAAACAGTTTGGAAGGAAAGGAATGCTAGATGTTTTGAAGACAGAAGTAACTCAGTGCAGAAGACCAAACTCAATTGTATTCTTCTTTTTTGTTTTTGGTGTAAACAGATTTACACAGAAGATACATTGTCAATCATAGACATATTAGGATCCTGCTAGGATTGCACACTAGTAAATCTAGTTAGCACTTACCTGTAAATATGGTTTCCAGTACAACCTAAGGTTGTACTGATTTTATAATATATACAAATGTTATCATTTCAAAAAAAAAAAAAAAGAGAACAAGTGAGTAATTCACAGAGTGAGAAGTAAACTATTTTGTAAGGAAATATAGAGAGTGCAAGTGATATAGTAGTGAGGTGGAAAATCAAAAGAGAGTTATTTCTTTTGATTGTGTAGTGGTATTTGAAGTATTTTACACAGACCTTCAAAGTGTAAAATTTCTTACTATAGTAATATTAGTTGATCTTCTTGGGGTTGTGGTTTTTCCTTTATTCAGAAGGGTTTTTCATGAAAATATCTTGGTGTCCTTGTTACTCATTTCTTTTTATTCTTGTTGATTATCGCATCTCGATGGTACGTTATCATTTCTTTGTTATCGTGAATATTATTTATGTGGCCTATTTATTCCCAACAAATAGTGCACTGGAAGAGATTATCTGATAATGCTTGCATATATTGCGGTGGTGGGTTAGAAAGATTTGAGAAGGTTGAGCCATGGAAATGACAGTGTGTTTTCAGAGGATTAATAGGATGAATAATCCGATAGTGTGATGTCAAATTCAAAGTGAATGAGAGAGAATCACCATATTTTTTGGGGGGGTTTGTGGGGGGGAGGGGTTAGAGAAAGACAGATAGTCACCAAAAAGATATATGAGGAAAGTGGAAAGAAGATTATTAGTAGTTGGCTGAGTTGTAGGTGACAGGATTTGAAAAGCATGATATGGTCTTATCTACACAAAATAATGTTATCTACTCCTAATAAAAAATATAAATAAATAAATAAGAAAGAAAAACACCATTTAGTGTTTCTAGTGGTTACATTTTAAAAGAGGGTTTTCCCTAAAATTTCTCCTGCCCTTATGCTCCAATCAACTTTTACAAACTTTTGTCTTGAAAATGAAAAGGGAATAAAAGGGAGAAACGCTTAGGCAGCACATTGTATTTTATTATTCAATGAGCTTGGTCTAGTTTCTTATGGAAGTGATAATCCAGCAGGTGTTCTGTCTCCATGCTTTTTGATAGCTGATATCTTCTCTTCCTATTACTCTTCAGGTATCCTTTCATAAATCTTCAGTTGGAAATATGAGTGGATTCCTGGGATTATTAGCCAAGGTCAGTAACCTGTCTAGAAATTTATGTGACATCTGCTTTAGTTAAAAGGTTCTTATTGTTAGAAAGAGAAATTTACGAAATGTTGTTTTCTTCATTATGCTGTATAATTACATAACATAAGCAATCTCTATTCAAACTCCATTGTAGAAGTATATCTTTAATTTTCGGTTATCTTATTGCAAGTGTCCTATCCTATGAATTGGAGACAAGCTAAAAAGTTCTCCATCCGTTCCAAAAGGAATACTTAGTTTCAGAGTATGTGGATCAAAGCATATAATTTTTGAAGTGCATTCGGATACCGATTTCCAAATTCCTTCGAAATATAATTTAAATATCTACACATAATATTAAAGTATTACAAATTGTATTTTTCCTATAAAATGTTTTTTAAAAAGTTTGAATCGTACTCGGAAGAACTGCTCGATTTTTCAAAGAGCAGCATCGTCATCCTTTTTGGGATGAAAGGAGTGCATGATATTTTATTTAAATATCTGTTTATGCTTGCTGCTAATAGAAGTCCAAGTGATTTAGCTTGATTTTTTTTTAAAAAAGGAAGAAGAAGAAGAAAGAAGTCTAAATGATATGGTGTTTTAGTATTTTAGTGTTTTGTAGTTTGAGGTCTCACATTATTATGCTTGTACTATAATCACTTTCCACCATATTATAGATGCCAATAAGTCGCTTTATTGTCCATCTTGGTGCAATTTTTTTGTTAATCTTAAAAGTATTTGGTATAAAGTCATCTTCGGAGTATCAAACTCAAGAGCTGATCTTCTGGGTACTAGTCTGTTTTATACTGGAGGTACCTCCCTATAAACTCTTCTTGTATGGTCGGAAGAGTGTTTGTATGCATTGAAGACAAATAGGGAGGCTGATTGGAATAGATGATACAACGAAAATGTGAGTTTTGTTAGGTGAAGCTTGACTTGCAATGAGACTGGCGACACAACCAGTGCTGGAAAAGATTGATCTGGTTGTGGGCGGAAAAAGTTTACCATCTTAATAAGAAAGCAACCTCGCTGAAAATTTTAGAATACTTGCAGAGGTGACAGGCATTCTGAATGAGGTTGGTTCGAAGATGCATTAAACTTCAAGCACAATGGGCAAGTCAAGGGGCAAATCAGAGAACTCGACACGTGGCACACGGTTCCTATGAGACATTTGAAATCTTGGGGATCCAATTTGATTTTTGAAGATTGGAAATCAGAGGGAAGCCCAGCTATAGTCTATCTAGCCCCCTAGGTCAACACTTGCGAACCAATCTTTTTATTAAAAAAGGCCCATCATTTAGAAGCAATTTCAATAAATCTAGTTAACAAAAATTTAGGGAACCCTTCAGACCCTTGAACCTTGAGAAAGGTCCACTGTTCATCATTTGACCTATCATTTAGGGACCTCCTCTAGGTTGATATTCAAGCCCATCAAGGGTCTATCTCTAATTCCTATCAAGATACCAAGAACAGCTCGAAGTGAAGTCTAGCCACAGCCTCCAATGGCGATGATGGTTACCTCATGGAATGGTACTCAAAACCAGACTCAAGCGTGTCGGGAAGGGCAAAGATTTCTCTTTTCGGTAACCACTTCAGATATTGGACTCTCTTTGCAGTCTGAAGGAGATACGGAGGAGAACTACTCATTGCAGACAGGGGATGACAAATTACTTCTCTCTTGGTATGATCATGCAAACGACATGCAGAACCAGAGACTCATTCCTACAGTGGTTGAAACATCTCGATGAATAAAAAAAGTATGCTCAGATTCGGCATGCAGTTGGAGGTCAAATCTAGGGGCTTTGAGACAGAGTTGCTGGAGCTCTTCTTGAATATAAAAGCAAAGGAAATCACTTTCAAATCAACCGGTCTCGGTCAAAAAGGAGAAGACCAAATCGCAACAGGGTAAGAACGAACTTAAAAAGCTGGAATTTAAGGTAAATTATGGAGAATCTTTGGAAGAGGGGAAGTGGAGAAAGAAAAATTCTTCGTATGTGAAGATCAAAATTCTTAGCTAGAATGTGAGGGATTAGGGGATCCAGGAAAATGCAAAACACTGCTAGCAATACAACGGGGGCTGATGTTACGTGCTCCCAAGAAACAAAAGTAGAAGAGTGGACTGTACAAAAGTCAATGCACGTTCGGGGAACTAATGGGCTGATTGGGCAGATAAAGAGTCTGGCAAAGTAAGGTTAAGTCGGCAAGGAGCTATGAAATTTCATGTGTTCTTGAAAGCATATCAAAGGGGAGTTCACTGGAACATTTACAGGAATCTATGGACCTGACGAAAGAGAAAGTATGTGGCTGACGAAAGAGAAAGTATGTGGTTGAAGCTTGCTGCAATTAGACTAATTTCGGAAATGCCTTGAGTTATTGGGAGGGATTTTAACACTACCAGATTCACCAAAGAAAAGAATGGTACAAACAGAACAAGCAGGGCTATGAGGATATTTTTGAATTTTATCAACGACATGACTCTGGTTATTTACCACTTCATCTTAGTCCCAATTGATTGCAATGAAACTTTTCTTCCTAAGGCCTTCTCTGATCGTAATCCTTTTCTCTTGGGAAGTGGTAAAAGGACTCCTACCCTAAGCTACTTCAAATTTGAGAATATGTGGCTCAAGAGCCGTAGATTTTTGGATAAAGTTAAAAATTGGTGAACAACTGTACAATTCAAGGAACCGTTGGTATCATATTGATGTAGAGAACTTAAAATGCTGAAAACAAATCCAAAAAAATGAAACAAGGAAGAATTTCATAGCCCGGTAGATGATAAGACTTTAATTTGGGAAGAGTTAGAGCAGCTGGCAGGAAAAAGAACCCTTTCATAAGATGAAACAACAAAAAAGATGGAGCTAATGGAGGAGCTAGAGAATCAGGCAAAAGAAGAGGGAATCTCTTGGAGGCAAAAATCAAGATGTTCGTGGTGAAAAGATGGAGACAGAAACACAATTTTTCCATAAAACGGCAACATCACATAAAAGTTGCACTTGCTGTCGAGAGGGAATCGATTTATATTCCCCAGGTGATAAAAAAAATGAAAATATGGATTTTTACCAACATCTGTATTGGAGGATGTTACACCGAGACCTTCTCTGAAACTGGATGACATCGCTATCATCCCTATTGAAGAAAAAGAATGGCTGGAGTGAGAGTTTGCAGACGAAGAAATTGCTGCCGCAATAAATAATTGTGCCCCAATTAAAGGCCATCATGGGTATACGATGGCGTTTTATTATTTTTGGATAAAATAAAGATCTGAAAAGAGATGGGGTAAAACAAAGTTGTTTGGAGTGGGGATCAAAACTGCAACCTCACTTTTCACAAGCTATAGCAATCCAGCAACCGGAATGTTGTGACCAACGGTTCTCTTATTCTATCTAGTCATGTAGGTCCTATGGCTATATAGGTCACCATAAAATCTTAGAGGTTCTATAGCTATATGATTCACCATTAAATTTATTAAATTTTAAGGTTATTGATTTGTCTAAAAGTTCTACTAGGTAGACAAACTTTCAAGGTTTATAACAACTAACAAGTATTGCTGCAGGCTTTTGATAGATTTAAGCTATTTTGTGGTAGATGCAGCGTCTTGCAGCTGCAGTAAAATTAGAAGCAAAGTTAAACTTTTGAAAATACTTCAGCTCAAGGCTTGTGATGTTTTTTCTGTTTTATTGATTATAACTTTGAGAAGTAAGTCTAACAACTGCATTTCTTGTTGCAGTACTACAAGAAGTACTTGGAAGTCCTGACATTACCCTTATTGTTTATTACATTCAATATTCCCCAGGTAATCAACCATTTGATTCTTAAATTTAATGTTCCATAAGATTTATCCACTTCCATTTCATTCATTTGCAGTAAAATATGAACCTGGCATCTGAAGTTTTTCCTTATTACGTTTAGCTTTATGACCCAATTTTAAGTGGAGGGAAGAAGGAAATTTATTTTGATTTTGAACTGTTTGGTTTGGTTTCCCCTAGAATCTTTTTTTTTTTGGGTCCAGTTGATTTACTGATCTTTGCAATAGCTGAAATCATTGTTTTCTTAAGTTTCTTAATGGAGGTACAATTTGACTTTTGCCTCCATTCTTCATGACCCCCTCTGATCATGGAAATATTTCCTCCATATAGGGCAAAGGGGCTTATCATATTGTAAATATTATATTTCTTCTTTGAATCTGAATATTTCTACCTGTGTTTTAAGAACTAATTGATGGAAAGGAGTAACTCATCGTGTCAGAGCTTTGAGTTGGAATTGTCGGGATGTTCTTGCTTTTCTTGGTAGTCTGCATCATGTCTAGTTTGGAGATGTCTCCTAAGGCTTTCTTTGTTGGGAAAGACACTAAGAGATTTTTGTCGTTGTAAATGCAGCTTTATGGGCCAATCTCTTGCATTTGTTGAAGTTAACAGACTGAACCATATAATAGTTGGGTATATTGAACATAATATTTTATGGATTAATGTTTTTGTTGATAGGTTTAGTTTCTCTTGCAAATCATTGTTCTCTGGTTAATACCTTCAGAGATGGACTGTACTAGGAATATAGATGCAATTAGTGCAATTGATATTGTGGTAAACTAGTGGCACATCTAATGGTCATTTGGAATTGGTGAAAGCTGATGCTGTGGGAGATGATGAGCTGCCAAATGAGTAATGACCTGACGACTCCTCAATAGTACAATATAATATCTTACAGAAGGGGAAGCCTGTATGGAGTTTTGGGTGATGGAGAGAGCAACTTGATTTAGTTCTATGTGATACTGAGACTTATGCGAAAGAATGGCAGCTGTGGGTGGGCTGATCACTTAAAAATAGATATTAGTGTTGATGAGTCCCTTACATTTACTATTCCAATTTTTTTAATTGTGGTGTTGAGTTGGAGAGGGTGTTGCAAAGGTGAAACAAGTTTCATTACCTTTCTGACTCATTCATTTGTCCTTCTATCTTGATACTGATAAAGGATCATGTGCATGAAATGAAGTTTCTTTCATTTGTCAATTTTCAGGGGAGTTCAGTCTATTGGCTTACCAATAGTTCGATGACTGTTGTTCAGGTATCTCTTCTGAAGTATCCTTCCCTGAATGTTCCTTGTCTCAATTTTATTTCCTTGGTGACTGGGCATGCAGATAAATGCAAATGTTTTCAGTTATCTTTAAGGTTTTGTAACTTATTATGCCTGGAATCCAAGAGCTTTTCTTGCACAAAATGCATTAAGGTTCAAACTTGCATGATCCATGTGGAGTGCTGGGACTTCTTATCTTTTACTTTTCCTGGATACGTGGAAAGAAAGCATGATAGATAAACCGCTAGATAATGAAGATGGTAACTTTCTTCAAACCTCCCTTGGAAAATGCCTATGAGCTCCTCATTTTCTCGCTTTTGCTCCCTCTAAGAGTGCTGTCTAGCAGATTGTACATAACAGTTGTCTTTTAAGTTTGTATTCTTTTCCTGGTCCACTTGTTGCCATTGAAAATGCGCTTCTTAAGATTGCACTTTCTACATCTTCATGAAAATCAACAAGTGTGGTGAACTCATTACCTTTTTATGGGCAGCAACTATTGCTAAAGCATCCAGATGTTCGCAAGAAACTGGGGCTACCTCATAAGGATCCTCAGTCAGTGACTGGACATCAGAAAGAGTTAGATAATCCTGAAGAAATCAAAATAGAACAATCAAAAAAGAAGCGGAAAGTATCTGTCCAGAACCTATCACCTCATGAATTGACTAATGTTAGTAACTATTTTCTTGTCCTGTTATTGACATGAAATGTTGAATAGTTCTTGCTGCTGTCTAAATTTTTGTTGTTGAAACTTCATCAGCTTTCAATCAAATTCTTAGCAGGAGGACGTAAAGATGAAGCTATGTCCTTTCTTCGGTAGGTCTCTCACTAAATAAAAGCAATCCTCACCCGCTCATTTATTTTCTTTCTTCACTGTAGTATCTCCCATTTTAATGTATGTCTTACAGACTTGCTCTTGCAAAGGATCCCGAGCATGTTCGAGCTTTGCTTGTTATTGGCCAGTCACTTTTGCAAGATGGTTCCTTACCAGAAGCTACTGAATACTTGGAACGTGCTATTGCTAAGGTTCGAGTCTGACGTCCTGCATTTCAATTTGAGTTTACTGATCTTTTTGAGTGAAGAAACTTCAGTTTGCTTTTGTGGACTAAGAATTTTCCATGAAATGGTGACTAAATTCTGTTTAAAGTCATAATCTGTTTGTCAATATCTGGTAACCTTCTAAAGTTTATGTAGTACGCAGTATACTCTACAGCAGACCTTGACCTGGCTGCTAGAATCCAGCAAACTTGATTTGTTGCTAACCATAGTCTATTTCTGCAAGTTCAGCTTCAGCTAAAGGAGAATCTGATGGACATTGAGGATGTTGATCTCCTGATTCTATCATCTCAATGGGCAGGTGTTGCCTGTATACGGCAGGTAATGGTTTTTTAAGAAATTGACTTTTGATGGTTGATCTAATAGGCTTGACATGACAATAAGAATTCTTTTTTATTATAAGTAGTTTAAGTAAAAAGAATTCTAGTACAGATAATTGAGTACCTTGCACTAGTTACATGATTCCGTGACATGGCAGAGTGGTGGCGATAGAGAAACCATGTATTTAGGGGGTCTTTTCCTTTTTTCTGCTTTTAGTGGGTTGAGTTAGTGAAACTCTATTGTGGGATAATTTTCAAATATGTTTTCAGCCTAGAAAAGGCTCCTAATACAGGATTTCCCTTTTCCTTTTTTTCCTGGCCCTATAAATGCTAGAATTTTTATCTTAGTTCTCTTTCCTATTCAAATGTTTTGTGAAATTCCTGTCTGTTTCATCTGCAGTATGTTCGAAGAATATTTAGCTTGTTTTTGTCAATTATCTTTCTTTGAATTTAATGTTCATATAAATCTAAATAACACTAATGATTCAATCACTCAGCTTCCTTTCTTACAATATGTTTTATTTTGAAGACTCTAAACTGCCGTATGGCCTGCTGATTGCTGCTCTCCTATATAATGACAGTGAAGAATCAACCCGACTTACCCCAAATGCTAGCTGCTCTCCCCCCTCTCCCTTCAATGATCTGACAAACCGATTACCCCTTTCTGTATCTCTGCCTTGTCCTTCATTGAAAGAAACCTTAGGCATTGCATATTCTCTCGCTTTACTGTTTTTTTAAAAACTAGATATAACCTCACTCTTTATTTTCCTCATTCCACTCTTTGGACTCGAATTGAGATTAAATGAAACAAATAATATGAAGGTGGATAGGTTGTCGGCTGATTGCTCAGTGCCTGGAGTTAGTGTGGATGGTAGGCGAGTCAGCTATAAGAATGCTAACACCTCCAGAATGGTGCTCAATGTAGTCTTCAATCTTTAGTCTTTTCGTCTCTCTTTTTTCGGGATCTTTATATAAGGATTGTAAACAGATTTTTGTTTCCTCTACATTTGATGACTGTATTGCTCTCTCACCACCATGTAACCCAACTTCTATTTTATTCTGTTGTTTTGAGCTTGACTTGCCATATATTGGGGCTTATAGCCAAAGTCAGATCTGTCTCAAGGCTTCTCTTTCTTGAGCCAAGCCCGAGCCCTTGGACAACGTGACCAGCACAGCTTGTTTATGAAGACGTCATGGGAGTATGTTTCTCAGTGTGATATTGCACCTTTGTTTTTTTCTTACAGGGTAAGATGGGAGAGGGACTTGTACACCTGGAACGAATAGCTAGTATAAAAGAGCCAGAGGACCCAAAGAGCAAGGCTCACTACTATGACGGATTAGTACTGCTGTCAAGGTAAAAGGTTTTCCTTCAGTTCTTGACCCGTGGTTTATCATCTCCAATTAGTTCCACCTAGAAAAGCAAGCTCTAAAAGACCTCGTGTTTATTCCAATTCTACGACTGATTAAACTGGTACATGATGTTTTTACAGTGCGTTGGTCAATGTTGGTCGCAAGAACGATGCAGTTAAGCATCTGCAAATGGCTACTGCTTATGATGAGTCTTACAGGGAACTTCTGCAACAATGCGAAAATGAAGAGGATGATATCACTGGTGACCTTGTCAATAGTAGAAGAGCAGATTACTGAGTTTTGTGAGTGCATTTTGTGCATTTCCCCCCTACCTGTTTCTCATTGGCTTGTCTTATTGTTATTTAATTGTATCATAGTGAATAATTGCCGCTGTAAAACTTTGTAAGCACCATTCTTTTTGCTGAATTATTTTGATAGGTCAATGATGTAATAAGGTTTTCGTAGAATCTTAAATCTTAAATTGATCGAGGCAACAACAGAATCTGTACAAAATGATTTTGATAGAGATCAGTTCTTTTTCCTCCTTGAGATACCATGAGGATTGTTGTTTTGTGGATCAATTTTGTTTGGATGATTGTTAGCTATTTGATCAGCCCAATTATGCCTCCTAAGAGGTCTAGCGGTCGTTGCAAATATAATCCGGTTTTCAAGCCCGAAGTCGAATCCTACGGGGAAATAATAGACTATTTACAACCATTAGTTTTGCACGAATTCAAGTAATCAACCTTCAGAAATATTATGTAATGATTTGAGAGTTTACAAACTAAGATCAAAGTAATAAAAAATGTAGTAATTTGTAACTAACAAAGCAAATGTTGTAGACAAAATTTGAAAAAGTTTAAGGTTATGATTTCCCCTATTGTCGGAATCTTTTCCGCTACGTCTTCTATGAATTTGCCTAAATATTCTCTACCAATCGTGAGTACTTTGATTGTCGTAGCTCTCTTTCGAGCAACTACCATAATCTGTTAGACGTATTCTCTTGTACTAAGCTAGCTGACACTAATTTATCGCTCACTACGATCGCACCAAGGCTTCGTTATCTTTAATCCCGCCTTTAAACCCTTCGTATTGATCTCTCAACTACATTAGAAGTGGTGTTGTTCAACTATCTAAATGTGCACTCTATCTCTAGCAATATACACACTAAATAGGCTCAGTTAATTGAGAGCTCTTCAATTAACATCGATAAAAATATAGTTGAACAAGTAGAGAAACATCAAATGCAAATCTATATTAAACGCACTAGATCATCCTCTAATAAGTTCCATCAAACCTTAGATAAGAGAGTTTAGCAACTCATAAATACAACAACAATTAACATAATGTTCAAAGATATTAAACTGCAAAGTAAAGAGATAAAAGGAAGGGGAAACTCGTTTGATTCTTGCTCCACAGTGCTTTGCATCCTTTTTTCTCCTCCAAAATCATGTCCAACCCTAGAATAATTCGTTTAAGGAGTATTTATGTCAATCCACCGGTCCAAATCCGGGTTGGGGTCTTTTAACCCGCGATTTTTAATTACCGTGCTATAGACCTCGCGAAACCTGGCCTGTAGCGCGGTCAACCTGGCTATAGACCTCGCGAAGCCTGGTCTATAACACGGTCGACCTGGCTATAGACTTCGTGAAGCCTGGTCTATAGCGCGATCAACCTGGCTATAGACCTTGCGAAGCTTGGTCTGTAGCACTGTTTGGGTACTTGATGCTTTAGGCTCTTTTCTTGAGCTCTTGTCCTCTTTTTGTGAAACTTTCATTCGATGATTTATTCCGATGTTACTAAACATAAAACAACACAATTTAGTGCAATTGTCGCACAATAATTCACCAAACCAACAAAATATAGGGCGGGTAATGTGCTAAAAGTATAGCATTTTGGCCTAACATCACCACCTCACACATAAACATTGCTCGTCCCCGAGTCAACCACAAATTCCTAGAGCACTTTTATTCTCTTTTAGCACATCTGAAGCACACCATACCTATGACTATGGTTGATATCAACAATTAAACTTTAGCATATGCATTCAAACTTCCCCTTACTTTATGTCATACTTCAAATCTTTATTCAACAAAAAGACAACATATTTATAACAATCCTAACCTCACAAACCGACTCAATATCACAATGCATTCATAGCTTGAACACTTACATCATAGAGAAATCTAATAATGTCACATATCCCTTGCGAAATCATGTACGCTCAAAACAAGAACAAGAGAATTTGAATCCACACATTTGAATCAAATGCTCAAATATATTTTAAGGATTCTCATATATTAAAGAAATCCCTCACTCTCACAAAGAAGTCATATGCATGCACAAAGTACCATAGGCTTTCCCATTATGTAAATCTCTACTAATATAGGCTTGCTCGGTTTAAAATCACTTTGGACTTTTTATGGTTATAATGTTGGCTTAAGGACGTGTAGGATAGATTTAAGAATAGTGACTAGCCCTCCTAAACACTTTAACACATCACATAATTAACTTTAAGTGCATTTTTTTTCAACCCAACTTCATTTTCACAAACAATATCATCCCCAAAGTATTTCCTCTTTCTTTAAGCACTATTTTAATTCATACCCACTAACAAGAACAAGATTACTATTTTTTTTTAAGTTTCCACTAGTGGTGTATTAATTTACAAAATAAGTGCACCCTTCTTTCTTTCATTGGTTCCACTCAAAATCCACCCCACACTTAGTCTATACTTCTTCTAGGGTTCACTTCACAATTAAAGTGCTTTACAAGGTACAAGGATCAAAATAATGACAATAAAGAACAAATGGGTATAGGCTTGTAATGTAGTTGCCAAATAAAAGTCTATAGGCTCAAAAGAGTTGACTATGGACAAATTTTATTTGTGGTAGGCATTAAAGAGATCAAAGAAAGCCTAAAATCATTTTTCAAATAGAGCAAAACCTAAAATTTCGCTTTAACTTACATGCCGGGCAAGTTCTAGACTCTAATGCAATGACACGGACTATACAATTTCTCACCACACATGATACATGATTCACCAAGGACGGTTTATATTCTCAAACAATTTCAAGTATTCACAGAGCCACAAAATATTAAGCATCAAGCACAAAGTGACACAAGCCAAGAAAACAAGATATAGGCATCAATAAACATGATATTACTCAACAAGGCATCCTAACATTTTCAAAACATTAGGAAGGTACTACACTTGCTAGGGCCTAAATGTGCTACTATCAAACTAGTAAAAGTCGCCTAGCCATTCTTATTTTTCCATTATTTTATTCCCTAAATACTATTCTAATCTAAATACAAAACAAAAACTACTACCCGGTTCAACTACATCCCGTGAAAAAGAACCGCGGCACAAAGAAAAATCAAGAGGGATTATTACCATCTAAAATAATAAAAAGACCTATATATATATATATATAGGTCTTTTTATTATTTTAGATGGTAATAACATTTTTGTTAGACTTTAATCTCTCAAGAAAACTGCCTAAGAGATCCATCATCGGGAAAAGTTCAATTTTTTTTATTATTATTTTTTAAGTTATTTTTATAAGGGGTATGAAGCTAAAAAGTAAAATAAAAAAATTAAACACATGGACTAGTTAGTTTATATAATATTTACAAATGATAGAGAATACCTCCCACCCCACACTTAGCTCATGCATTCTCCCCAATCATATATACGTTCCAAATATAAACAAAAACAGGTAAGGGGTAGGAAAAACTCCCTGACCAGTCATCGTCCTCGCCCTCATCTTCGAAGGATCCATTGCAGCTGTCTAGTCATCATCCTCTGCTCCCTCATCTGCATCATCATCATCCTCCTCGTCGGACTTCTCTGGATCGGCCTCGGAACACTCCGGTGTGTTGATATCCTAATCCCCTGGGAGTCTTTGGCCACCGCCAAGCCCAACCATTTGTTGGGAATTAGCATTGAGCGGAAAACGCTCTTCCAAAATGGTCCTTTCCTCTATAGTGGTCGGCCGTCCTCCAATCCTGAGTTGTAAATCCATCATCCCATATAAATGGGCCATAAAGTTTTCATCTCGAGCATTGCTCTCGACACCTGTCATTGTGGCCATGGCATTCTCCTCCTTAACCCGGATGCTTGTGATGTCCGTTAGTCTGAGGGGTGGAGGTATGAATCTATCAAAATCTCGCTCCTCCTCCACCTCTTCTTTTCTCAGGTACTGAGTCAACATGTTAGCGAAGGAAAATCTATCAATTCTTTGCTTGTACTCACTTGGGCCATCTGGTAGCGTATCAAGTGGCCCACATTCACTTTCTGGCCAGTCCTTAGGAAGTACAACGCGCATATCCTTTCACAGCTAATAAGAGTCTCATGGTTGCATGGTAGTAGTTGCACGTTGATCAATTTCAACCACACCTGAGCTTCCGGCTTCTTTTTTCTTTGGAAATTTCCTATGGCGTTGGGTCTTCTTGTCACGAACCCAATCCGCCATAGAATTTACACCACATAGAGTGTGTCTCAATTCTCGATACGTTGGACGGGTGATGTAGTCGTCCAAGGGTTCCTGTGGAACATCCGAAGCTCCTAAAAATTTGCATATAGCTGATTCCGAAAAATCGATCAACCTTCCCCGAATAGGTACCAGCTGCTCATGACCATTCGGATCAAAATCGACATAAAACTCCCGAACAAGGTTTACATTGATATCCCCGGTGTTTCCAAATATGTAGCTGATAAGTTGGGATTTTAGCCTATTATTTCCTCTCTTGTACTTGTGTTTTAGGCCAAAAATGCTTGAAGGTATTCCTGGAAATTAATGAAATGTGCCTGCTTGCAGGAATTGTTCAAAATGAGCCAAAGGAATCAAAACCAACTCACAAAGGAGTCAAAAGTTGAATAAAACAAAGACTGGATAAAGAGACTTGAAGTGCGGACCGTACAAATATTATGCGGCCGAAAAAGCAATGATACGACCGCGATTAGAATTATGCGGTCCGCAAGAGGCATATTCAGAGAGTGAAATTTTGGGCTAAATGTTGAGCGCTGACCGCACCAGAATTGTGCGGCTGCGGAAGTCCCTTGTGCGTCCGCGATCGAAATTACGCGATCCGCAATGAGCAAGAATCAGAGAGTTGACAACTTGGGACAAATGAAGGAGTGCAGACTGCACCAGAATTGTACGGCCGTAGAACGTCAAGAGCGGTCACACACAAAATTGTGCGGTCCGCGATGATGAAGGTTCAGAGAGTTGTCCTCAGCAAAAATCAAGAAAGTGCGGACCGTATCACTTTTATGCGGCCACATAATAATAACCGCGGTCGCACTTAGAATTGTGCGGTCCGCGAAAGTCCAGAATCAAAAGAGAAGAACACGATCTGCACCAGAATTGTGAGGCCGCGAAAGCAAGAGTGCGGCTGCACTCAGAATTATGCGGCCGCACAACCTCCGCAGAGGCAATTTTGTCAGATATTTTCAGCTTATCATAAAATAGAACTTTTTGTCATTTTTAGGTCACATAATGTTTTGTATGAGCACCTGAGATGGCTAGTTTTATTGCTTTCAGAAATTTTGTACTAGATTCACTTCTTAACATTAGATTTTCATCCCATAATCTAATATTATGGATTTTATGTTCATTTCATCTTTAATTTCTTCTATTTTCATAAGTAGCTAAACCATTAGCTAGGGTTGTGACCCAACCCTAGTGTGGGTATTTAATGAGTGATTGATTTTAGGGTTGGATTGTGAATGGGTTAGTGATATTTAGCCTAGTTCTTGCTAGAACTCAAGAATTAATGGTTGCAAACATAGATTCATGCCTTTATGACTTAGTTTCTACTTGAGAAAGAAGGATTAAGTCTAGAAAAACTAGGCTAACAAGGAATTGGAGTGAACTCAAGAAATTGATAGCCCCAATTAAAGGGTTAAACCTAGAGATAGTAATATGCGACTTGGGCTAATATCACTTGATTTGTATGAATACCCATTTGGACTTGAGAAAGCCAAATTGGGCAAAATCACTCAAACTACCGAGAGGTATAGAGTGAGTACCCGGTGTGATAGCTATATTACAATCCCAACAAATCAAGCTTGCCCTAGATTCTACCACCCGTTAGATAACCACCTCGGTAGAAGTCACGACCCTAGTCTCTTTTAACACTTGAAAAACATCAACAAAAATATTTTCCTTAGTTTCTTTTATTGCAATCATTGGCGTAAAGGTAGAAGTAGATTACAAACCCAAACTTGTGGAAGTGTAATAGAATCAAAACCTGCATCTAGCTTAGATATAAAACTAATTTCAAACATTAACTCCTTGTGGATTCGATCCCGACCTTAGTTGGGTTAAAACTGCATCGACCACCTCGCTACTAAATAGTAGTGTAGGCTTGGACCCGATCAATTTTTGGCATCGTTGCCCGAGATTTAGACGGTCTTAGCTATATATATCTAAGTATTTGTGTGTTTGTTTTTCTTTCCTTCCGTTTTACTAATTTTCTTTGTGAATTGCTTTTAGGTACCAAATGGCTCTTAACAACGAGGCCCTCGGAAATGTACCATTGGGGGAGGAGGTAGATGAAGAGCAAGTGGATAAGGTTCATATTGAACCTCAAGTACAAAGAAGAGGCCGCCCGCCTCATGACAACATCCCAAACCCTTCCCCACCTCCTCCAAGGGCAGCATACCGAGTGTTGCCCAACGAAGTCTACGCAAGTGCAATAGTCCTGCCCCGGATTAGGGCGGGCGATTTTCAAATAACCAATGTCATGCTTACACTGCTGGAATAGCGGGGTTTCTTCACCAGAGCTCCACATCAAAATGCCTATACGCATATCAAAGGTTTTGTTGACACGTGCTGGGGGAGCAAGCAGACGAATGTCTCTGAGGACGCATTGAGGTTAAGGCTATTCCCTTTTTCACTTCGGGGAAAAGCTTTGGACTGGCTAGAGAGGTTGCCCAACCATTCTATACACACTTGGGATGAGTTGGCCGAGAAGTTCATTGCAAAGTTCTTTTCTCCGGGGCATATGGCGACGTTAAGAGATGAAATTTTGGCTTTCAAACAAGAGCCAAATGAACTGTTGCATGAAATTTGGGAACAGTATTGCACAATGGTCAAAGAATGCCCCAACAATGATATGACCGAGGCAATGATTCAGCAAACCTTGTACAGGGGGATCAACACAATTAACCAGTGTGTGGTAAATCAACTTGCCGGGGGTATATTCACGAACACGCCGTACTCTGAAGCATGTGAAATATTGGATGAGATGGAGGATATCTCTTCGGCTTGGCAAAGTAGAGCCAAAGTTCCTCAGGGTGACCCTAATGTTATCCACCTCCACAAGGAACTTTATGATCATGGGAAAGCCATAGCTGAATTGACTTCCACAATGAATCAATTGGCCAAGGCTCAGCTTCAACAAGTTCAGGGGCCAAAACAGGTAAATGCCATGGAAGGAGTAAACATGATGGTCAACAAGAGAAGTCAACGAGGGCAACAAGTTCAAAACAATCCGGAGAAATTTGGGCAAAGTAGTAGTGGGTACAATCAAGATGATGCGTATGATGATCAAAGTGAAGGGGTTCAATATATCAACAATTATCAAGGTCAATGGAGCAATGCTCCAAATCAACAAAAATGGAGATCACAGGGAAACCAAGGAAATTGGGGCAACCAAGGTCAATAAGGAAATTGGAATAGTGGCAACAATAAAAACCAAGGCAATTGGGGGAACAACAATCAAAATTGGGGAGGAAATAATCAAGGCACTGGGGAGGAAATAATCCAGGCAATTGGGGTGGCAACAATCAAAATTATTGGGGAGGAAATAACAATGAAGGGGGTTGGGACAACAACAATCAAGGAAATCGGGGGTCGGGATTTCAAAGGCCCCCGATGTAGCAACAACCAAACAACCCGCCTCCATATCTGTCGCAAGGTCCTAGTTTTTCCAACAATGAGATGGGATGGATTGAAAATACGTTCAAGCAAATGATGGAGAAAAACGCTGACTCCAATGCCCAATTAGCCTCCCACAACACTTATATCCGCAACTTGGAAGTCCAACTTGGCCAAATTTCTCAAGGCGTTGAATACTCTCCCTAATGAGGCACTACCAAATGATACGGTGGTGAACCCGAAGAGTGGAAACAATACGGGGCATGCCATGGTGGTGACAACAAGAAGTGGGAGAGGTGGAGTTTCTAGTACCTCAAACTCAAGAAAGAATATGAATGATGACGTGTTGGTGCAACATGATGATGAGCCAAGTAATGATGTTCAAGAAAATGATGAGGTGAGGATAGACATTGATAAAAATGTGGAGGAGACACAAGATGATGTGAACCCATCTACGGAACATGTGATAGACATATCGGATCCGGTAGTGCCCCAAGCCAAGGCTCCTTTTACAAGGACTCCTCCACCATATACTCAAAGGCTAGCAAAGAAAAACAATGAGAATCAATTCAAGAAATTCATTGATATGATGAAATGTTTGTCCATAAATGTGCCGTTGGTTGAAGCCTTAGAACAAATATCGGGATATGCCAAGTTCATGAAGGACTTGGTAATAAGGAAAAGATAAACTAATTGTGAATTGATCAAAATGACACATCAAGTGAGTGCCATTGTGCATTCCATGGATCCAAAGTTAGAAGACCTCGGTGCCTTTACAATCACATGCACTATTGGGAGTGCCGATTTCGTCAAAGCTTTATGTGACGTGGGGGAATGCATTAACTTGATGCCCTATTCAGTTTTCAAGACATTGGGGATTGGGCAACCAATAACCACATCCATGATGTTGAAAATGGCAGACCGGACAATGAAGATGCCATTGGAGATAATTGATGATGTGCTAGTTCGGGTCGAAAAGTTCATACTTCCTGCAGATTTTGTGATACTTGACTGTGAGGTTGACTATGAGGTGCCAATCATTTTGGGGAGACATTTCCTAGCTACAGGGAAGGCCTTAGTTGATGTGGAAGCTGGTGATCTCACCTTCCGAGTGGGCGATGAAAAAGTTGTGTTCCATGTTTGTAAGTCAATGAGGCATCCTAATAGCAACGAAGTGTGTTCGTTTGTGGATCTTGTGACCGAAGTATTTGTTGATGACACAAGTGTTGTGATTAATATTGAAGACCCATTGGAAGTTGTGTTATTGAACCATGATGAGGATGAGAAGGAAGGCTTGGTAGAATGTGTCAATGCTTTGCAAGAAATGAGATCATATACATATGGGCCCCGAAAACTTTCCTTGGACCTTGAGAACCAGAAGACTACACCAATAAATCCCTCAATCGAGGAGCCTCCCACATTGGAGTTGAAGCCCTTGCCTTCACACCTCAGGTATGAGTTTTTAGGAATTTGTTCCACTTTACCTGTTATTCTTTCCTCGTGCTTAAATAACGTGCATGTAGATTCCACCATTGCGGTGCTCCAAAGGAGGAAGAAGACAATAGGTTGGACATTGGCAGATATTCGGGGTATAAGCCCCACCTTTTGAATGCACAAAATCATATTGGAGGACAATGCCAAACCCTCAATGGAACATCAAATAAGGTTGATGAGGCCATGCAAGAGGTAGTCAAGAAAGAGATCATCAAGTGGTTGGATGTTGGGGTTGTCTACCCCATCTTCGATAGTTCATGGACTTCACTGGTACAATGTGTCCCAAAGAAGGGGGCATGACTTTGATTACAAATGACAAAAATGAATTGATCCCTACAAGAAATATCGCCGGTTGGAGAGTATGCATGGATTATAGGAAGCTCAACAAAGTGACTTGGAAATACCATTTTCTGCTTCCATTTCTTGATCAGATGTTGGATAGACTAGCCGGACGTGCTTATTATTATTTCTTGGATGGGTATTCCAGGTATAAACAGATTCTTATTGCACCTGAAGACCAAGAGAAGACCACCTTCACTTGTCTGTATGGCACATTCGCATTCTCGTAGATGCCTTTTGGTTTATGTAATGCACCAGCTACTTTTCAGTGGTTTATGATGGCAATATTCACTGACATGGTGGAGGACTTCCTCGAGGTTTTCATGGATGATTTCTATGTTGTGGGGGATTCTTTTAAAGAGTGTTTGGATAATATTTATAAGGTATTGGCATGTTGTGAAGATACCAACTCGGTGCTTAATCGGGAGAAGTGCCACTTTATGGTCGAGGGGGGCATCGTCCTTGGCCACAAGATCTCCAAGAATGGTATTTAAGTGGATAAAGCAAAAATTGAAGTGATATCAAAACTCCCTCCTCCTACTTCCGTAAAATGAGTGAGGAGATTCTAGGCCACGTGGGGTTTTACCGCTGGTTCATCAAGGATTTCTCAAAGGTGGTGAACCCCCTGTGCAAGTTATTGGAAAAAAATGCCAAATTTGTGTTCAATGATGATTGTATGAAGTCATTTGATCTACTCAAGTATAGGTTGACTACAACTCCCAACATTACCACACCAAATTGGAGCTTACCATTTGAGTTCATGTGCGATGCTAGCGACATGGCGGTAGGAGCGGTATTGGGGCAAAGAATCAACAAGATCTTCCATTCGGTCTACTATGCTAGTAAGACCATGAACGAGGCCCAAGTCAACTATACGGTGAACGAGAATGAACTCTTAGCCTTTGTATTTTCTATGGAAAAGTTCCTCCGGTACCTCATGGGTACCAAAGTGATTGTTCACACCCATCATGCGGCACTTTGTTATTTGATGATTAAAAAGGACTCTAAGGCTAGATTGATGTGGTGGGTACTTCTTCTACAAGAATTTGATATTGAAATCATAGACCGCAAAGGGAGTGAGAATCAAGTGGCGGACCATTTGTCCCGATTGGAGGAGGAAAGGAGGCCCCATAATGGCCTTGAGATCAATGATTCATTTTCGGATGAACAACTCATTTCCATGTCTTTGACCAGGATACCTTGGTTTGCCGATGTGGCCAATATCTTATGAACGGCATTTTCCCAAATGAGTTCTCTTTAAACCAAAGGAAGAAGCTCAAATAGGAATGCTTGGATTATTATTGGGACGAGCCATATCTTTTCAAAATTTGCACTAATGGTGTTATCTGGAGATGTGTTCCAGAAGAAGAGCAATTGGGTATTCTTGAAGCTTGTCATTCTTCGCCTATGGTGGTCACCATGGTGGAGCAAGAAATGCTATAAAGGTCCTAAGTTGTGGATCCTATTGGCCTACCTTTTACAAAGATGCTAGCGAGCTCGTTCAGCGTTGTGATGGTTGCCAAAGGGCCGGTGGGATCTCCAAGAAAAATGAGATGCCTCTCACCACTATCCTCGAGATTGATATTTTCGATGTGTGATCAACTTTATGGGTCCATTTGTGAGCTCATGTGGGAACACCTATATTCTTGTTGTTGTGGATTACGTGTCCAAATGGGTTGAAGCTGTGGCTTTGACCAACAATGAATTACGAAGTGTGGTGGCTTTCTTGAAGAAAAACATATTCACAAGGTTTGGCACCCTAAGGGTCATCATTAGTGATGGGGGTTCACATTTTTGCAACAAATCCTTTGACACTTTAATCTCCAAGTATCAAGGTGTTAACCCCATATCACCCCAAGCAAGTGGATAGGTTGAAGTCTCCAACAGGGAGATCAAGAGTATTCTATCCAATACTGTCAATGCAAACCATTCTGATTGGTCAAGAAAACTTGACGATGCTCTTTGGGCCTATAGAAAAGCTTACAAAACTCCAATTGGCATGTCTCCATATCGGTTGGTGTTCGGGAAAGCATGTCACCTCTAGGTGAATTAGAGCACAAGGTCATGTGGGAGTTGAAGAAATTGAACCTTGAGTGGGATGTAGCTGCCAATATTCAGGTGGAGCAATTGAATGAACTTGATGAGTTCCAGTTCCATGCTTACTCCAGTCCGTCCTTGTATAAGGACAAGATGAAGTACCTACATGATAAGTTTATCCGAAACAAAGAATTCAAAGAAGGTGACCTTGTTATTTTATTCAACTCTCGGTTACGGATGTTTCGGAGAAATCTAAAATCAAAGTGCAGTGGTCCTTTTGAAGTGGTACATGTGACTCCTTTTGGTGCTCTAGATTTAATAAATAAGAATGGTGAGATCTTTAGAGTCAATGGGCACCGGGTGAAGCACTACCTTGGTAAGGTTGATGATGGTCACGTTGTGGCATTGATCCATTTCAAATGAATGATGGTAACATGCATCGTGCCGCGACGTTAAAGCAGGATCTTCTTGGGAGGCAGACCATGTGTTTTTTTTCTCTTGATTTTTCTTTTTAGATTAGGCATTGTTTTGGACTAACTGGTTGTGAAGTGTATGCAGGAATTGGGTGTGCAGTGCAGGAAATTGATAAGGAAAAATTTGGCCAAGTGGTGAAATTGTGCGGACCACGCCAGAATTATGCGGACCGCACAAGCCCTTCACGGCCGCACAATTCTGTGTGCGGTCGCACACCTGGAATTGGTAAAATGCCAACTCTCCAAACTTTGGCCTGACAAAATCCCTTAAGGATTCGCGACCACGATCAAAATTTCGCGGACTGCGCCATTGTATCAGCTGCTGAGTTAGAAAAGATAAAGAGTGTGCACCGCACCAAAATTGTGCGGCCACACTCAGGTAAGCCGGTGGGATATCAGGGTCATAGTATAAAGAAGACTTTTTGAGACTATTCACACTTTACACACTCTAACCTCTCAAGCTAGACTAAAGCACAGTGCGCTCTCTTTCTTGTTTTCAATCTCATCTCATATTCATCAAGTGTTTATTTCCTACAACGTTTCACTACTGGTATGTTTATTTCAATGATTTAATTTCATCTTTTACTTTTCTTTTCTCTTTGTTTTAGTTTTCTTTTTTATCTAGCATTAGGTTCATGCCAAAAATGACAAATTGATGCTTAATTCTTGCTTAGAATCATGTGGGTAGTGTTTGAATGCATAATGGGGCCGGGGTTAGTAGCTTTTATTGTTTAATTTCCACAAATCATGCCTAATTAGTGAAAACCCTAGTAATAATCATAAGTCAGTGCCGCTTAATTTGAATTTTCGCGGCCGCACATATTATTGTGCGGTCCGCACTAGGGTACGCGACCGCATACATTATTGTGCAGTCTGCGATACCCTAGTTTCAAGGCACTTTTAATTGCTAAGATTGTGAGGCCGCACTCAATTTTGTGCGGTCCGCAGTAGGTTTTTGCAGCCGCAATCAATTTTGTGCGGTCCGCAGGGTTAAAATTCAGAGACCCAACAAAACGATTATGCGGTCGCACTCAAAATTGTGTGGTCTGTGAGGGTCTTTTCGCGGCCGCACTCAAAATTGTACGGTCCACACTGAGGTAACTTCAGAGAACCAGTAGTATGAACCTGGGATCTCCTGGGCCGCACTCAAAATTTGGCGGTCCGCGATGGGCATTATGCGGCCGCACTCATTTTTGTGCGGTCCGCGATGGACAGTCCGCAGTCGCACTCACTTTTTTGCGGTCCGCGCTGCCCTGTTCTGAGAAACTGTGTCTTTATTTTCAACTGTGATCCTATAACATAAGATGAACCCCCATTCTAACTGACTTTCACTACTTGTATGTTGCATACAACAGTGCGTTCACGTGGTAGAGGTGATATTTCCGAAGAGGGGGAAGAATCCTCCCGAATCTGGGGTCGAGGAAAACCCAGCATGCCATTATCAGTCCAGAAAGTCTTGAGAAAAAAGACTACACTCAGTAGACCACCTTCGGACACCTCAGACTCCAGTGAATACCTCTCATCCCCAGAAACTTCTGAGGGGGATTCTGTACAAGCACAACCGGGGGCACAATCACAATAATTCCCCGGTATACTCTATTTAATCAATGAACCTACCTCCTCGTCTAGTTCTTATGGAGGATTAAAGGTAGGTAGTCAAGAATCTGAACCCTCTCCCCCACCTACCAAAACACCTGCTACAACAGCTGCCCCAATCAACTTGGCTGATGATGATGAGGTCCCGGACGATGGGTGAGGGGGTGACACAATTGTTTGAGGCCTGGCTAGATCAAAGAAGCCAGAGGTGTGGGGTGATAGGTTTGTTAGTGAGAAGGAATATTCTAAGTTTCGAGAATGGTGGTCCCAAAGGTCTCTCACTCTTGAGCGACAATTCTTGACCAAAGACCTAAGTCAGCACAACCTGAATGTCCTTGAGTAGTTTGCGAAGAGAAAAGGATGGATATGGTTCACCGGAGGTTTGCAAGATGCCAATGAATACCTCGTCAAGGAATTTTATGCCAATGTTGACCACATCAAAAAGGGTACCAAGGTGACGAAGGTTCGAAACTTGAAAATCCGATTTGATGGCCACGCACTGAACAAATATGTAGGGTTTGAGGAGGTTGAGGCAGTGTAATGCCTAGATAAGCTAGATATGGGTGATGCAGTTCGCCCATGGCTAGCTGAGATACTAGCTATTCTGGGGACAACACATGAATGGCTCACAACTGGAGTTCAAATAGTCAGAGCCACCCTTAACTTTGAAGCAAAAGGGTGGCAAACATTCGTGTGCATCCGTATTGATCCATGCCAGCATGAGAACGTCCTTCCACTCCCCCGGGCAGTATTAGTAGCTTCCATCATGGTAGGATATCCTATTATTGTAAGAAATTTGATGTCCTTCAACATCTCCAATGCGGTCCAGAAAGAAGAAAGATCATATCCTTACCCCAACTTCCTCACAGAGTATTTCCATGATCAAGGGGTAGAGACGAGACATTTTGATGTCGAGGTGAAGGATAAGAAGACTTTCTCATGGTATCACCTTCAGGGAGCGAACAAACCTAAATTCAAGGTTAAAGCCACTACCTCCAATGGCCACTCTGAAGATCTAGGGGTAATGGCCACTGGGTCAGTTGTCGAGCCATCCACAACAGCCGCTACTTCTACCAGAGCAGCTTTCATGCCTCCTCCATGTTCTGGACCATCTACCTCAGTACCAGTTTCAGTTCCACTGTCAATTCATACATCTTCTACCTACCCTCAGACTGCACTGCGGGTTTCCCAAACACTATCCAATCTCAACAACTGGATGCAGGTAGCTACACAAAGCTGACTGTTATATCCAGTGTTGTGGCAGCACAGTCTTCATCCCCAGTAGAGCTTCAAGTACCTCCATCGGTGGAGGACTCATTGAAGAAGATTCTAGACAACTAGAATAAAATCCTGGAGACTCTTGATACACATGGGAAGATTATCAAGGATTTGGGGAAGCATGTGAAGAAGATGCGAAAGACTCATACATCTAAGGAGTCGGTGGAGAAGTTGAGCGAAGAGGTTGAGAAGATTGATTTTGCTGGAGATATTCCACTGGACTTTCTCATGGAGCAGACAACCCCAGCAACACATGCAACAAAGCCCAAGACATCTGAGGCAGCAACCAGCCAGTCTGAGGAGCCGACTGCAACTACACACACTGCTGAGGAGTTGATTCAGATGCTCTACAACCCCGTAATTCCCCAGTCAGAGGATGTGGAGATTCAGTTAGAGGATATGGAGGGGGCAGAGGATCCCATGCATATTGAGGACCCGATGCAGACTGAGACCACATAGGGAATTTTCTCTACTCTCTACCCCTTTTCCCTGTTCTTATTTGTTATTATCATTCAAGACATGCTAATTTTCATTTGGGGGGATGGTCCATTTTGATTTTGATACTTTGACATTTGGTATGTAATAACCATTACTATATTTTTCTTTATCTTTATTTTCCTTTTCGGTATGTATATATTTTTACCATTTGATGTATATATTCACTTCCATTATGTATATATTCACTTTACTTAATTTTTGTATATATTCAGTTTAATTTCCGAAGTTTTACTTCATAACTTCTTTTGTTGTTTTTCCTTAGTAGCATAGATTCTTATTTAATTTAGTAGCTTCCTTTTAATTTGTTAGCTTCTTTTAAGTTTTGTTAGCTACTTTAGTAGTTTTACTTCATAACTTCTTAATGTCACGGTTCTTTCCAAAGGTGGATGTTGTGTGAACCGGGTGGCTCTTCCCAGCGATGGATGGCGTGAAAACCTTCTTAAGGGATTGAGTCTGTTTTCATTATATTTTGGTAAATATAGTAGTAATGAATAAAAGTGTCTCAAGAAGGCTTCAATTGGTACTAACACATTTACTTTCGACCTTATGGTTAGAACAAAGTTGATTGGCAAAGAATAGCTCTGGTTGTGACCTTTAGACTCTTGTGTTGACTAAAATAATCATCGAGTGGATTCTTTGAGACATTTTTGAATTTTCAATCTTATCTAGGGTTGTTGTGGGCCCTCGAATCTGTTTTCTTTAACAATCCAGCAGCTTGAGAGATGAGGTATTGAATTGCAAGTCGAAGTTCCGTGCCAATAAGTCTAGAACTTGCCCTTAATGTTTGTCTAGGTGAAATTCTAAGTATAGCTCGACTTGAGAAATGATTGTAGGCTCTCCCTGATCCAATTTGAAACTTGAAAGCTTCCGTAGCCTACCAATGTGATATTCCTAGTCAACCTCTTTGAGCCGAAGCCTTTTTCATTCAATAACCACGTTACAAGCCTTTATCCGTATTATAATAACCATCTCTTGGCACCCGATCTTTCCTTAGAGTTCTTGATAAACAATTGGCAAAAGCATAAGTTTTGGGGAGAGACGAGGAATTTGAAAGTGATAAAAGGTACAAAGAAGAAAAAGAAATGAAGAAAAGGAAAGGCAAGGAAAAGGAGGAAAGGCCAAAAAGAAGTATGTCAAAAAGAAAGTGAATAAGGTAGAAGGTTGAAGGGATTCAAAGAAAGCAGAGATGAAAGGCATGAAGTGATTAGAAAAGGAGAAAAATGATCGTCATGATCAAGAAAGGGTGACATTACGTCTCTCTAGTTCCCCTAAGGAAGAAGAAAATGACTCAAAGAGAGAAAGTATGAGCCGAAAAGAGAAAATAGAATGCTTAAGGAAATATGAAACCATCATATGCTGATAAGTTCTACCCTGATCCAAAAACCTTCATTACATTCCCGCAAAAGCCCTATATGATTTCAAGTTGAGTGAGCTTACATTAGTGGTGATTTACATAAAGGGCAAGCTTATGGTACTTAGAGTTGGACTTGTGACATTCTTTTGAGAGAGATGAGCATACTTCTCCACAATCTTTGTTTCGAATGTTACATTCTAAAGTGAGATTTTCTCATGGAGAGTATATGAGGAGGATTATTGGGTTCCACAATGACCTACGTGATAGAGCGAGCTTCCTTGGTGAATTAAGTCAACTCTTGATGCTCTAGTGTCACATTAGAACTATGGTACTCAAAAGGTCAAAATATGGTGTTGTTGATAATTCATTTGTGTTGAGGATAATTGTTAGTCCCAATTGATGCATGATTGATTCACCTTAGGCTAGCTGAAATATCATTTTTTCTAGTGGAGGTGGGAATTACCTTATTTGCTTGAGGACAAGCAAAAGCTTAAGTTTGGGTGAGTTGATAAGTAGGGATTTTAACCTATTATTTGCTCTCTTTTACTTGTGTTTTAGGCAAAAAATGCTTGAAGGTAGGCCAAAAATCAGAATTATGCGGTCCGCAAGAGGAAGATTCAGAGAGTGAAATTTTGGGCTAAATGTTGAGCGCGGACCGCACCAAAATTGTGCGGCCACAGAAGTCCCTTGTGCGGCCGCGATCGAAATTACGCTGTCTGCAATGAGCAAGAATCAGAGAGTTGACAACTTGGGCAAAATGAAAGAGTGCGGACCGCACCAGAATTGTGCGGCTGCAGAACATCAAGCGCGGTCGCACACACAATTATGCGGTACGCGATGATGAAGGTTCAGAGAGTTGTCCTCAACAAAAATCAAGCAAGTGCGAACCGCATCACTTTTATGTGGCCGCATAATCATAAGCGCGGTCACACTTAGAATTGTGCGATCCGCGAAAGTCCACAATCAAAAGAGAAAAGTCTGCACCAGAATTGTGCTTCCGCGAAAGCAATAGTGCAACCGCACTCAGAATTATGCGGCCGCACAACCTCCGCAGAGGCAATTTTGTCAGATATTTTCAACTTAGTGTAAATAGAACTTTTTGTCATTTTTAGGTCACGTAATGTTTTGTATGAGCACCTGAGATGGCTAGTTTTAATGTTTTTTGGAAATTTTGTACTAGATTCACTTCTTAACATTAGCTTTTTATCCCGTAAGCTAATATTATAGATTTTATCTTCATTTCATCTTTAATTATTTCTATTTTCATGAGTAGCTAAACCATTAGCTAGGGTGGTGACCCAACCCTAGTGTGGGTATTTTTATGGGTGTTTGATTTTAGGGCTGGAATGTGGATGGATTAGTGATATTTATCCTAGTTCTTGCTAGAACTCAAGAATTAAGGTTTCAAACATTGATTTATGCCTTTATGACTTAGTCTGTACTTGAGAAAAAAGGGACTTAGTTTAGGAAAACTAGGCTAACAAGGAATTGAGGTGAACTCAAGAAATTGATAGCCCCAATTAAAGGGTTAAACCTAGAGATAGTAATATCCGAGTTGAGCTAATATCACTTGATTTGTATGAATACCTATTTGGACTTGAAAAAGCCAAATTTAGAAAAATCACTCAAACTACCGAGAGGTTTAGAGTGAGTACCCGAGTGTGATAGCTATATTACAATCTCAACTAATCAAGCTTGCCCTAGATTCTACCACCCGTTAGATAACCACCTAGGTAGAAGTCACGACCCTAGTCTCTTTTAACACTTGAAAAACATCAACAAAAATATTGTCCTTAGTTTTAATTATTGCAATCATTAGCATAAAGATAGAAGTAGATTACAAGCCCAAAATTGTGGAAGTGTAATTAGAATCAACACCTGCATCTAGATTAGATATAAACCTTATTCCAAACATTAACTCCCTATGTATTCGATCCCGGCCTCAGTTGGGTTAAAACTGCATCGACCATCTCGCTACTCAATAATAGTGTAGGCTTGGACCCGATCAGTAGCTCAACCCAAGATCATAAATACCTTTCCAAATTTATTGGTACTTAGCTTGTAGGTGATGCTCATGAATAGCTGACTTAGAATGTATATGTCTCGGTCGATAAAGCTTGTACCGGTCCATGCAGATGGGGTATGCTCTTTAGTCCAAATTCTCGTTGTCCCTCAGTTTGTGGGTGTGTGGCTTCTATAGGTGCAACTACTTGCAAACCTTCAACTTGACTTGAAGTGGCCTCCTCTCCTTTTCTCTTTTTCTGTGAAAGCCTGGAGGAATCCTTGTCCTTAGTAGGAGCATGTCACGACCCAAACCGATGGTCCGCGACCGGTGCCCGAGTCCTACATATGAACATGAATAAAATCTGCTGAATTACGAGCATAACATGCGTGAGGAAAACCTGTCCAAAATACATGTATACATATACGTTCGAAATACATAGGGCGAGCCGACAAGGCTGCTATAGACAACTACATATCCAAAATTGGAAGCCGGCAAGGCCACTTACTACCTAACTATACATGACTGTCTACAGACCTTTAACAGAATATACAATTGTACAAGGATGGGACTGAGCCCCGTCATACCCATATATGTAAACAAACATATCGTATCAAAATCCAAAGCAGCTTCAATAAAATGGAGCGCACCAACTCTCGTTGATCAAGGATCCTACGAAGGGGGACCGTCTGCTTGTCTACTTGCACCTGCGGGCATGAAATGCAGGCCCAGGGAAATAGGGCGTCAGTACGAATAGTGTACTGAGTATGTAAGTCATGTAAATCAGTACATAAAAGACATAGATGAAACATGGAATAAAGAATTCCGCATGTAAGTCTATATAACTTTATAAATCCAGAAACATTTATAACGTCATGCACGTTCATGTAAATGTCATGTCATGCGTAGGTATATGTGTACATAACATCACCAAGCCTCTAAGGGCATCCCATCATATCATCTCGGCCATTGTGGGCAAAATCATCAACATATACCAGCTAATCAGGCGGCGATGCATATATAACGCCGTAACCTTCCCATATCCCATATACATATAATATACGCGTATATAATTATATCTGGTCATGGGTCAATGTACATGTATAAATGAATGCAATGTATAATGAAGTAATTCCGTAAGATCCTTCGGTATGTCACAAGATCAATATGCCTTCAATTAATATCATGAAATAAACGTTTATTAACTTACGTATTTTCTGAGACCCGTGAACAGAAGATGTAATAATAAGATACATGGGAATTCAAGAACATAGGTACCTCTAATACTTCTATGAATAGAGTCATTTATGGAAGTTGGGCATTTGCTCGTTTCGTTTGTATCGTATGGACCATGTCAAAAATAAAGAAGGTATAGCCTTAACATACCTTAACCGATTCTCTTTGACAACCCTTCTAACATACGCAATTGCGACAAAACTCATGACGGCAAGATCGGAGTAAGAAAAAATCCGTATGATATTCTTGAGAAAGATTATACTAGGTTTCTTTAGAATTCCAAATAAAGTCACGTTGTTAAGATGCTTAAGGAATTTTTTCTTGAATTCTTGCTGAAGCTAAATGTCACGTTACTAAGAATGCTAATATGCAAATTCTTGTTTTGAATTTGCTGAAGTGAATTAGAGAGGTTAAAGAGATATCCATATCTCTTTAAGTGAGTTAGAGAATGGATTTTTAATTTCTTGGTGTTGTGGGCCCCTTATTAGATGAGTAAGCCACTTAATCCTCTAAATTTGTCACATATGTANATTATTAATTACCCAATTATACACTTAATTAAGAATTATCTCAAATTACTTAAAATACTACTCATTTTTAACACACTTTATGTACCCTACTATCATGTTTATGGGTACCTTGTATGGAACTAGTCCATAAATATTAGGTATTATAGCTCGGACCGTATTCTATCCTATATTGACAAGCTTCGACAAAACTCACTTTCTTTAATTTGTTTACCTTTTTACCTTCACGGAACTTTCTTATCGTTTGTTATAATTAGCATAAATACTAATAATCTCAGGATAATCTCATCCCCGAGTCTGCGTCGATTAACTGAAGACGGAACTTTTACGTACGGAAACGTAAGACGTAACAGAGTAGTAGCTTTGCCCTTTCCTTTACCATCGTCTTTCATAGGAGGCATTGGTACCTGGCGCCGCGAGCTATGTAGCAAGATGGACAGCCGGCTTTGCAAGGTCTGCCGCGAGGTGGTCCTCACTACATCCCTCGCGATGCGAGGTCTACAACACACTGGAATGCTGGCGATGCGAGCTCCATAGAGAGCAACAGTCTAGGTGAGGCGATCTCTACAGCAAGCTAGGTAGTTGGTGCCACAAGGTGGACCTCGCTACCCCCTGGCGACGTGAGCTATATAGCAAGATGAAAGGCTGGCGATACACGTTTTGTTGCCAGGTCTGCTGTCCATTTTGCTAGGAAACACGAGGTATGCAGCTTTGTGTGGAGCGTATGTATGAAATTTTATTTCGTTTTATGACTGACTCCAAGCGCCATGACCTCCCATCGTTCTCCATTACCTGTTCAAGCACAAATCGTTAGCTAAAAATTTGTTAGTGCATAAAAACAGACAAAATTTCTTGTTAAGCTAAAATAAACTACGAATTGGCTTCCCTCCCAATGAGCGCCTGATTTAACGCGCGACACGATGCAGGTGATCAAACTTAAGTTTCACTCAACACTTGAGGCTCCTTCAAATGAATCACTGATACAACTATTTCCTCCTCCATGCCAAGGTAATGTTTCAACCTTTGTCCATTGACTCTAAACTTGTTCGTTCCATCCCCGAATTCAATTTCTGTAGCTCCACTTGGGAGTAATTGCACCACTTTAAATGGTCCCGACCATCTAGATTTCAGTTTACCCGGAAATAGTTTCAATCTTGAATTATACAATAATACGACATCTCCGGATTTGAAAATCCTCTCTTGAATATGCTTATCATGCATGATCTTCATCCTTTCCTTGTACAACCTGGTGCTCTGAAAATCATGGTAACTGAACTCATTAAGTTCATGAATCCCCGTGACTCTACTCGTATCAGCAGCCTCCATGAGTTGACTTTTGTTGACTTTTTGGGAAAAGTATAAAGATCATGGATTTATATATTGTAATTATTATAATATTAAGTCAATTTTGGTTAGATTTGAGCCGTGTGGAGGAGAATTTTAGGGGGAAAGCTATTTTTGAGGGTTGAGTTGGCCTAGTTGAGTGAGTATCCTGCCTAACTTTGTGTGGGGGATCTACCCTAAGAAATTGGGATTGATTGTGCTATTTGTATTATGTGAAAGTCGTGTACGCAAGGTGACGAGTAGGTACACGGGTTATATATGGTATTTGGTCGTTTTTAGTTATTTAGACTCTTTCCATACCTTTAATTGAATTATCATATCATGTTTTAATTCTCATTGTCAATATATTCTTACATGTGTTAGTCTATACTTACATGCATTATTTGACTTTCTTAACACTTGTTCTACCTCTTAATTATTATTTTGCTCTTATATGCCTAGTTGAAGTTATTGCCTTCCATATTGTCTTTTTACACCTTTAATTGGTTAATTTCTTGTAATTTAATTTGTTATTTCGTGAAATATCTTCTTGTTGAATTATTGGTATTGAAATTGTGAGAGTGGATATCACATTAAGGCGAAGTTGTTAATTATTGAGATATCTTCCTTATTGAGCAATTCACATTCATTGTTATTGTTGATATTCTTGTACACATTGTGGTTGAACCATGGACTATTGTTGTGGAAACATTGATATTGATGTTTTTGGCAAGTAGTGGTATATGGGCAATTGTGATGCAAGTTATTTTTGTGTTCTGATATTTATGTGCATGCAGCGGTATAAGGATAGGGGCTACTGTGCATGCGACAACATAAGGTGTGATTTATGTGCGTGTTGCCAGTAAGGGAATTTTTTGAAGCCACGCAGTGTCATAAGGTGGACTAAAGTGCATGTAGCTATTTCGAAAAAAAATTCAAAACTATCTAAATGTAAGGCTCACACGGTGGTATAAGGAAAGATTCTGATTGAAACTGAGAAATGTGAATACGAGGCGGTACTTCAGTTGTGATTCTTGTTGTGCATATCATGGTGGAAAGAGTTCTCGATTGAACTGTTCTTGTTGTTTTTATTCTGCTTTGTTTTATCAGCTTGTTCCATGTTTGAATAACTGTGGTTCTCATTCGTTGCTTCCTTATCGTTGTCTTTATGCTTATCATTACTTTACATTATTAGACAGTTTCATTGTTATTCATCTATCCATTTTACATTACACTCGTTATTATACTTTCCTTTTGTTTATTATGTCATAGTAGGTGTCTTGACCGCCTCGTCACTACTATACCGAGGTTAGGCTTGATACTTAATGATTACCGTTATAGTTTACTTATACTACACTTCTGCACATCTTTTTTTGCAAATCCAGGTAAATTTTCCCGTACCGAACGTTAGTGATTGACTATTAGCTGCCTTCTGAAGACTTCAAGGTATACTTTCTCAGCGTTCGCAGGCCTCAGAGTCACCTTTCATATCATTTCATTTTGTTGTTTTCTTATTCAGACAATGTTGTAGTAGACATTCTAGATTATTCTGTAGAGCTTATGACTCAGTTCTACCGGTTTTGGGAAGAGCGTTGTTGAGATCCTATTTTGGGAGTTTATATGAGTTTACCAATATTACTTTACTAATTCTGTTGATTATTTCTGTTAAGTTATTATTAAATGTTAGGCATACCTAGTCTTAGAGACAGATGCAATCACGACATCCTAAGGTGGGAAATTGTAGTCGTGACAATTTGGTATCAAAGCTCTAGGTTCATAGGTGTTACGAGTCATGAGCAGATTTAGTAGAATCTTGCGGATAGGTACGAAGACGTCTGTACTTATCTTCGAGAGGCTATGAAACTGTAAGGAAAACTCCACTTCTTTGATTCTTGTCGTGCGAATGGTTAACTTCGATATCTAAATACTTGACATTTTATTCTCTCATAGATGGTGAGGAAACGCACTGTTGGATCCAACGATCAGACTACTTGCGCCCCCTGCTAGAGCCACAATAGGCCGAGGCCGAGGCCGAGGAGGGGCACGTGTGAAGAGCCACCAGCAGCTTCAACCGGGGGGCAGGCACTCAAGGCGTCTCTTGCCACCCCTTCGCTTCAGGAGACCCTCGCACAATTCTTGAGCATGTTCGGTACTCTAAATCAAGCAGTGTTGATTTCACTTACACCAACCACATCTCAGGAAGGGGGAGGAGCTCATACTCCCATGGATCATAATCTCGAGCAGCGAGTCCATGTTGATTAGATGCCAGAGGTTATGCCAGCGAAGCCTGTTGCTCCAGTTCAACCCAAGGTTAAAGCAGTGGCATCTAAAGAAGAGCAGCTTAGGCTTGAGAGGTTTAAGAAGTATCACCCTTCTACTTACAGTGTCCTAGATACAGAGGATGCACAGGGCTTCTAGATAACTGCCACCGTATTCTCCCCACCATGGGTATTGTAGGAACTAGCGGAGTTTCTTTTATTACATTCCAGCTGTCTGGAGTAGCGTATCAGTGGTGGTGGGCTTACTAGGAGGGTAGCCTAGCCAGTACAACTTTATTTACATGGACTCAGTTTTCAGAGATGTTCTTGAGAAAGTTTGTTTCCTCGACCCTTCGAGATGTATGGTGCATGGAGTTTGAGCAGTTGCGCCAGGGTACTATTGATGACGTACAAATCCACTACTAAAAAGTAAATGGACACGATCGCATGCAATATAAATTACCCAACTATAAGTCGGGGTCGAATCCCATAGAGAACAAAATGTAGGCGATTAGGAATGTAAGAGAATTATAACTTGTTATGCAATGCCAAACACTTAGAATTTGATTGTGAAAATATTTATACCTAAATGCGAAAATGTAAACTAACCTAGAAAGCGAGTAAAATGATAAATGGTTACAAGTATGGATGCATCGGGAATTACACTCAAGTAACGATCCAATGTATTTCACGATTTTACAAATATGAGCGAGTTTATTTTAATTAGACACGGATAACAATTCTCAATTAGCTTCTTTCGAAGACTAACAAGACTTCCTAATTAGATTATCCCTAACAATATTATGATATTAATCACACCCATATATGGCTACAAGTAGTTCAATCCTATTCCTATGTAGAATCTATAAAATGAGGGTTAAAGCCTCAAGTTCTTGTTAATTAACCTTTCCCAACCCCAAATAATCTTTCCCAAAATTAATTCGAAGTTAATGGGCAAGTGCTAGGGTTAGCTAATCCCTTTGGAAACATTAAAGACCAAGAATAATTAAAGAAACAATAATTCACTTCATAAATAAATAAAAATTGTTCAATACATAAGCACAACAAGGTATTTAATCCACACTTTAAATATGAATATTCCCATAAACAAGATTTAAGTGTTGAAAAAATACTACACACTTAGATATACAATACAAATCAAGGAAATGAATAGATGGGCATAAAGGAGTAAGAAATTCTCAACCAAAAGCTTCAAATCTTCAAGACCCAAGTGTGTGTGCAAGAACCCTAGCTTCCAAAACTTGTTCTCTCTAGTGTATGGACTGAAAATAAGCCAAAGATCCGCCAAATATTTGTAAAAATTGTCAAAAATATCTGCTAGGTCGTGTATTTGTGGGTTTGGGATTGGGAAAATGTGAAATGCCATTACTGCCCAGGTCTGATGCCCGTTGACTGCACCTGCGGAAGAATCCTCGCAGGTGCGGCTCCGCAGATGCGGATAGCCCATCGCAGATGCGTAAAGTGAATAGATGTGCTGGATCCGCAGATGCGGTCTTCAAAGCGCAGATGTTCAACCGCAGAAGCGGGTCTTGACTCGCAGGTGCGATCCAAGGTGAAATTGTTCAGTCCCGCAGATGCGGAGACTTTCTCCCCGTAGGTGCGAGATCGCTTCTGCGATCCATGTTCCATATATGCGGAATCCCTAGAGGCTTTTGCATTCTTTCAACCATTCTTTGCTCAATTTCACTTCAATTGCATTCAAATCACTTCATGGCCTTATTTACCTGAAAATCTGACAATACACACCATAACTGACCTCATATTATCATTAAAGGACGCAAAATCTAAAGAAAAGAGACTAAAATAAGTGGTAAAATCACCACTCATCAACACCCTCAACTTAAAGCTTTTGCTTGTCCTAAAGAAAATTAAAACCAACAATTCAATGAGGTTCTAACATTTAAAGCACAAGTCGTAATGCTATTATTTACAATTCACATTCTTCAATTAAGCGCCACACTTATGGACTTGGTTGGTACTAATAATTAGGCTCAAGCATGTGCATCTAAACCAAATAACTCTGTCATTTAAAAACAATTTCAAGAAGTTCAAGGGAGTTTCAAAATAATCAAGTGACAAGAATAAGCCTCAAGAAGTGACTCAAAAGCACTAGTCCACTACATATGCTCAATTTACTCATTTTCGGATATATCAATGTCACCATTCCATCCTAATTCATGTGCCCTCACAATAAAGGGAGTCCCAAAATCACCATATTTAAAATAACAACACAAGGGACAAATTCACAAAGACACTCACTCTCACAAAGAATTTCAAGTGTTAGAACATATCATGGCATAGGCTTGCCCTTATTTTAATTCGTCGCCTATTCAAGAACATTCGGTTGGAGATCCCATAAGGACTTTTTAAGCTTGTAATGTAGGTTTAGGGAAGGGTCGGATAAGCATTTGGGATACAAGTGACTACACCCTCCTTGAACACTACTCACATTTGTCTCCACTTTATTTCTTTTCAAACCACATAGCCTTCGTTGGCATATAGTTACCAACATAGAACCACCTTGAATACCTCTCTAATTTTCTTCAAGGCTCTATATTTATATACATACATATATCTTTCTCTTTATATATATATATATATATATATATATAAAGAGAAAGATATATGTATGTATATAAATATAGAGCCTTGANTTTATATATATATATATATATATATATATATATATATATATATATATATATATATTTCTTTTGGAGCTTGAATAATTTCATATGAACACTTTGAAGTATATGTTCTTACACTCAATGTACAACCTTACCAATTTCCAACATGATGACAACACCCCCAACTTAGGATTTTAGCCTCATTCTTAATGTTCAAGGAGGGACGGGTTCAAAAGAGGGAATTATTTCACAAAAAGGGTAAAGGTTAGTAATGAGGTGGCTAAAATAAAGGTTAAAGGCTAAAATAGGGTAAACTAGAGATAATATTTATGCAATGGTAAACTTGAAAGTCTAAAGAGGTTTTTTTTTTCAAATATCACAAAGAATACCTAAGTTCATCTCTCCAACCAAACATAATGTTAATTAGCATTGAGAGACCAACCGGGCAAGTTCTAGATGATAGACGTAAACACAAGAATTATTTATATAATCACTAACACACATGGCACATGAACTAATCAAGTCGGATCAAGTTCACTTCTTAATAAGAGCATCTAGAGCAATATCATGCCAACTAGTGGGCAAAGAGTCACCAAGAGAGCCAAAAAGTCACAAAAATTATTCTTCCCCATGCAACTTACTTTTTTTTTCAATTTAAAACCAAAATTCGGAGGGGTATTCTTAATTCACATTTCACATACAAGAGACTAATTTTTTTAGTACCAAACAATCCAAAAGTCTCCACATAACAAAACAAGACTAATTCCCTTAAGAAAGTCGTCACGCCATCCATCATAGGCAAAGGTCACCCAGTTCAAACACAAAAATATTCCTCGGGAAAGAACCGTATCATAAAGAAAATCCAAGGAAATACTTCTAAAGAACTAAAAATAATATAAACAAAGACTACTAAAGAAGATAAAATAAACATTCAAGAAATAATAATAAAAGAACAAAACTACTAAAGAAAATAAGTAAAGAAAGAGAAATAAAATAGAGTAACAACAATGATTAATCTGCAAATTTACACTTAATCACAATCACGCTTGGCGGGAGCACATGATAATCAATAACAAAACAAGCCCGGAAAGGGCACACAATATCCATACCACCAGAGAAACCCAGCAATGGAACATACATAGCATCATAGTACGAATAAAGTATATACCCTAAAGACACCCCCAACTAAAAATATTGCAGTGTCCTCACTGCACAATATCAAAAAGCAAATAAAAGTAGTTCGAGGGTCTCCCTGAGGTCTGCATCAAACTAGCAGACTGCAGGAGAAAAGGGCTAATCACTGCTGCTGATAACTCTCGACTTCATCATCTCATCATCGTCATATCCTCATCACTAGCATCCTAAATGAAAGGGTACTCCTCACTATCCTCAGCATCAGCAACAAGTATCTTCTTGTTTAACTTCCCCCATTTAAAGATGGCTTTTATGCCTCTCCACATTTTGATCATAAACTTGCCCTTCTTCTTGTTTCTCGCTTTCTCCTTTTCAAAGTCTAACTGAAGATCCACATGTGCCTTGGCCAGGTTGCCTTAGGCGGCCTCGAGTTTGCCAACAGATGTTGTTATCTTCTCCTGAGACTCTGCCTGTTTTTTCTGTGCATCTAAGTAGGTCTTCATGTCATCCTTGGTGAAGTACTCGGGCATAGGCTGGGAGTGTGAAGGCCCACTAGGGAGCTGTGACACTAAGTCACGAATGGATGCAAGCTGGTAGTTTAGCATCCCAAATGGTCCCTCAGCCTGAGCAGTTTGTGAGGAGGACCCCTCACCTATAGTAATCTCCACTTTCCTCTTCTTTTTTTTTAGCACACGCCTTCTCATGTCACTCTCAATGGGTGAAATGGCTTGTCTTCCGGTATCCAATGATCTCCATCCCATTCATCAACTTGTGCACGCAGGCACAACTCTATAATCAACGACAGAAACATCAATGACGTGCTACCTTGAAGCACATACTCCTTCAACTCCCTCAAGATATAGTAGCTGACATTCACAGGAATGCCATCAAGAAGGCATGCAATGATCAGGGCTCTAGTGTATGATACATCTGAAACATTCCCACAGGGTGATACCCTATTGCAGAGGATGTAGAGCCATATTTTAGCTTCGGCCGTGAATTCGATCGACTTCAAGGCCCTTATTTTATTGGCCCATTTTGCTCTCACGCTTGAAGGATAGAGTTTAGACACCAGCCATTCTACGTTGTTGCAATTATCTTTTTCTAGCACTGGCTCGAGTGGATGGTTAGGAATCTCGAGTACGTCATTAATCTGCTCAGACCCAAACCTCTATTTTGCCTCTAATGGTGAGTTGTGGGTCGGCGAAGTTTGTACCAGGTTTGCGTAAAACTCACAAACCCACTCCTCATTTAGCTTGCATGGACTCAGAATGAAGCATGACCATCTGGAGGATTGTAAACGACCATAGAAATCTGGGAGCAGCTCGGCCAATTTATCCTCGGTGATCCCTTTCTCGAGTACTATCTTCCTTAGGATAATATTTTCATAATACCGGCGATGACAATCAGCTGACATGAAGCGTGAGTTATCAAATTGTTCCTCAGCTTCCTCATCAATTTCATGACTGTGCGGAGCATTTATGTTCATGTTGGGGTCTATTTTAGCTCGAAGTACCTTAAAGAAAAATCAAAACAAAGTTAGTTGGGCAGTAGAATCATGTTAAGCAATTTAAAACACTGCAATTAGGCAAAAGAATCAAATTGAACGGGCCCGGGAAGCTCCAGTTGCAAAGCTACTGGAATTGCATATTCTGCCTAGTTTCCGCACCTGCGGAAGAACAACCGCAGGTGCGATACCGCTTCTGCAATATTTCCACTGCATCTGCGGTTTTGCTCCTTCTGCCTAAAATCGCACCTGCGGAACAATCATCGCAGGTGTGAGACCGCATCCGCGACATCTTTATCGCATCTGCGGTGTTCATCCAACGGTTCAAGTGCCCATAATTTTATTTTTTTCGATCCTCTTCACTTGAAACGTGGTTTTTTTAGCACCTAACTTGTACTCAAGACTTCCAAATTAGTGTACTAAATGGACCTATGACTTTATTTAGATTTATTTTTAGGTACTAAGCACCCAATTTTCTTTCGGACAATTTGTCGAACACCTTGCAAGCAGTGAACAGTTGATTCTTCTTCACACAAATTGGGTACTCAGATTTCCCAAAAATTTGTTTCATTGTAAGCACCACACAATAAACTACTCTCAACCAAATTCCTCACCCTAATATTTGCATTGATCAGAATTTTTGGGGGAATAAAGAGGGGCTTCCATGAGAGTCATGAGAAAAAGAAGAAGAAGAGAAGAGAAGCATAAGAGAGAGAAGTATATGAGAGCCAAGAGAGATACCTATGTCTTGTGTGAGAGCCGTATAAGTCAGGAGCAATGGAGGATTTTCGTTTGTGAGAGATGGGTGAGTTTGGGTTTTGGGTGAAAGCAATCAGAACATACATGATGAAATGACGGTTTCACTCATTAAAACTTGCCTGATTATCCGCACCTGCGGATTTTTAAGCGTTTCTGCGTCAAAAGGACCGCACCTGCGGACTAATCCGAATCGGTGCTTATGAATCTGCTTCAGTGCAGCGCACCTGCACGTGTCTTGACAGCAGGTGCGGTAACACCTAGGTTCAGCAGTTCAGTTATGGACAGCTACTGCTTTGGTGCATTCAGAAATCTCAAACTCATCAATTTAGCTCCAAAAAATCTGAAACTTGGCAGATTAGTCCAAGATAATGTACTAAGCTATTCTAAAAGGAAATTTTCAAAAATGACCAAAGATTTTGAAAACGATGGGTTGCCTCCCACCAAGCGCCGCATTTAACGTTGTGGCACGACGCAAGTCAACTTAACCATTTTTCTCACCACTTGGACGATATGAACTAGGCACCTATCTTGGAATCAAGCTTGTGACCACAAGTAGTGGGGGGGGGGGTAAGTTGATGATCAAGCCAAGCATTAATTTCTTCATTTTGCACTTCTTGGCTTTCATGTGAGGAATGTTGTTTTGCCTTCTTGTTCCCTCAAATTGCAAGATGTATGACCTTTGCTTTTCCTCCTCGCAATCCCCCATTGACTCGTTTAGTTCAATTCCCATATCACCACACAAGTTCAATGTTGAAAAATGCTTGGAATGTAACTTCAAACTCCAACTGGAAATTCTTCCCGGATTTTGACATCCTCCTTTTCCCCCGGAATAGAGTCAATCTCAACAATATTTTCAATCACCCCGGTTGACTCTAATTCCATATTTTTCTTGGCATCACTAACACTCATGGAGTCGGTTGGCGGATGTTCAATTCTTGATTCCTCAAAGAAAAGCTCACATTCTTCCTCAGAATTGGACTCTTCTTGACCTTCTTCCACACTTTCAAATTGAAAGGCATAATGAGCCTCAATCAATTATTTCATTTGATCTTCCAAAGTGCGGATATGCTTATCATTTTGAGTCAAGTTTTGTTTCAAGTCCTCAAGTGTAAAGCTTTGTTTCTCCTCATTTTCAAGAATGGCCTCCAACATGAGCATCATCCTCTCATTTTGAGCATTTGAGAGTTCTTCTTGGTATCAAGTGCCAAGGAAGGATTTTCGACTTCAACCTCTAAGGAAGGCTCTTGGCTATCATTCACTTCCGAGGCTTTTTGGACCTCTAAGCTTCAAGCATTTCTTTCATTTGTGAGTTCAACCTTTCAAGCGCCAAGTCATTTTTGAGACTATTCTCCAAAATCTCTTCCAAGGCATTTTGCTCTTTGTTTCTTCTTTCAAGTAAGCATTCCATCATGAGATTGAACTCTCTATTTCGGCCATGCTCAATTTCTTCCACTTCCTCATCCCTAAAATTTTTATCACAAAAAGTAGAATTATCATAGCGGGGGCTTGGGGAAGGGACAGACAAATAAGCACAATCATCCCAATGACCATTTTGACGACCACACTTATCAAAAAAACTCCACTCATGGGTTTGAGATTGTGAGCACAATCCATCCTCGGGAGAATTTAAACAATTTTGCAACGAGTGTGGTCCTCGACAATAAGGCAAGGGTCATCAAAGTATGAACAACTACCATCCGACCAATTTTTATTATATGATGCCTTTTTTTTCAAAAACTAAGAAAATAAACAAGAAACAAACAAGAAAAATAGACCAAGGTAAGAACGATAATTACACAAATATTCACAAGTTTGGACCAAAGCACTTACGCTTATTTCTCAAACAACCTAAATTACGCCAAAATTATTCCCCGGCAACGGCGCCAAATTTTGATGACGTCCAAATCCACTACTAAAAAGTAAATGTACACGGTCGCATGCAATATATATTACCCAACTATGAGTCGGGGTCGAATCCCACCGAGAACAATATGTAGGCGATTAGGAATGTAAGAGAATTATCACTTGTTATGCAATGCCAAACACTTAGAATTTGATAGTGAAAATATTTATACCTAAATGCGAAAATGTAAACTAACCTAGAAAGCGAGTAAAATGATCAATGGCTACAAGTATGGATGCATCGGGAATTACACTCAAGTAACGATCCAATGTATTTCACGATTTTACAAATATGAGAGAGTTTATGTTAATTAGCCACGGATAACAATTCTCAATTAGCTTCTTCCGAAGACTAAAAATACTTCCTAATTGAATTATCCCTAACACAATTATGAGATTAAGCACACTCGTATATGGTTACAAGTAGTTCAATCATATTCCTAGGTAGAATCTATAAAATGAGGGTTAAAGCCTCAGGTTCTTGTTAATTAATCTTTCCCAACCCCAAATAATCTTTCCAAAAATTAATTCGAAGTTAATGGGTGAGTCCTAGGGTTATCTAATCCCTTTGGAAACATTAAAGAAAAATAATAATTAAAGAAACAATAACTCACTTCATAAATAAATAAAAATCGTTCAATACATAAGCACAACAAGGTATTTAATCCACGCGTTAAATATGAATATTCCCATAAACAAGATTTAAGTGTTGGAAAAAATATTACACACTTATATATACAATACAAAACAAGGAAATGAAGAAATGAGCATAAAGGAGTAAGAAATTCTCAACCAAAAGCTTCAAATCTTCATGACCCAAGTGTGTGTGCAAGAACCCTAGCTTCCAAAACTTGTTCTCTCTAGTGTATGGATTGAAAATAAGCCAAAGATCTGCCAAAAATTTGTAAAAGTTGTCAAAAATATTTGCTAGGTCGTGTATTTTTGGGTTTGGGGTCGTGAAATTCCATTACTGCCTAAATCTGATGCCCGTTGACCGCACCTGCGGAAGAATCCTCGCAGGTGCGGCTCTGCAGATGCGGATAGCCCATCGCGGATGCGTAAAGTGAATAGAAGTGCTGGATCCGGAGATGCGGTCTTCAAAGCGCAGATGTGAAACTCCAGAAGTGGGTCTTGACTCGCAGGTGAGATCCCAAGTGAAGTTTCTCAGTCCCGTAGATGCGGAATTTCTCCTCGTAGGTGCGGGATCGCTACAGCGATCAATGTTCCGCATATGTGGAATCCCTAGAGCCTTTTGTATTCTTTCAACCACTGTTTGCTCAATTTCACTTCAATTGCATTCAAATCACGTCATGGCCTTATTTACCTGAAAATCTGACAATACACAATATAACCGACCTCATATTATCATTAAAGGACGCAAAATCCAAAGAAAAGAGACTAAAATAAGTGGTAAAATCACCACTCATCAACTATGACAGTGATAAAGTATGTTGTCTGATTCAGTGACTTGTCCAGACATGCACTTGCCTTGGTTTTTACAGTCAGAGAGCAAGTCCACTGATTCATCGAAGGACTCAACTATGGTATTAGATTCATCACGAATCAAGAGTTTGAGACAGATACCCCATATCAATAGGTGGTAGAGATCGAACGGAGGTTGGAGGGTATGCGGGGTCATGAGAGAAAGGACAGGAATGCCAAAAGGCCTCGAGCTACTGGAGGATTAAGTGGTGGCCACGTTGCAGCAACAACCCATCATGATAGAGGCTATGTGAGCCATCTAGTTCATTCAGCATTTCCAGCTTCTTGGGGTGCTCCGGTTGTTCAGAGGTCCCAAGTTGCCCACTTTGCTCACCCACTTTATATTCTACCTCCTGCACGGGGTGCCTTTAGCGGTTAGTCCAACCGACCAGGCTCGAGCCAGTCCCAAGAGCCACACCTACCGAGAGCCTGCTTTAAATATGGTGATACCCGTCATATGTGAGGGATTGCCCCAGACTTAGGAGGGGTGCGCTTCCACATACTACTCAGGCTCCACGGATTCAGTCAAGTCCACATACTTCACAGGCCATGGTTGCTTCTCCAGTTGCCGCTCCACCCGCACAACCATCTAAGGGTGTGGGACAAGTGGGTAGGGTTGCCCTAGAGAGGAGGCCAGGATAGATTCTATGTTTTTTCGAGTAGGACGGAGGCAGCCGCTTCAAACGCAGTCATCGCGGGTATGGTTCCAGTTTGTCATAGCGATGCATCAGCCTTATTTGACCTGGGATCCACTTATTCATATGTGTCATCTTAATTTGCTCCGCATTTGGATATATCTCGTGATTCTTTGAGTTCTCCAATTTATATATCCATACCTGTGGGAGATTATATTATTGTGGACCGTGTGTACCGGTCATGTTTAGTTGTTATTGCTGGTTTTGAGATTAGAGTTGATCTATTATTGCTCAGTATGGTAGACTTTTATGTTATCTTGGGCATGGATTGGTTGTCACCCTATTATGCAATTTTAGATTGTCATGCCAAGACTGTGACACTAGCTTTGCCAGGTTTCCCATGGTTAGAGTGGATGGGGTAAATTGGATTATATTCCTAGCAGGATTGTGTCCATTCTAAAGGCTCAGTGGATGGTTGAGAAGGGGTGTGATGCATATCTAGACTTTGTGAGAGATGTTAGTATTGGTACTCCTACCATTGAGTCATTTTCGGTAGTGAGAGACTTCCTAGATGTATTTCAAGAAGATCTTCCGAACATGTCGCCCGATAGGGATATCGATTTTGTTATTGAATTGTTGCCGGGCACTCAGCCTATTTATATTCCACCATATCGTATGGACCCAGCGGAGTTGAAGGAGTTAAAGAAAAAGTTTCAAGAGTTGCTTGATAAGGGTTTCATTCGACCTAGTGTGTGGCCTTAGGGCGCTCCGATTTTGTTTGTGAAGAAGAATGGTGGTTTTATACGCATGTGCATTGATTATCGATAGTTGAAAAAAGTTACCGTGAAAAACAGGTATTCATTGATGACTTATTGATCAGCTACAGGGTGCCAGAGTGTTCTCAAACATTTATTTGAGGTCAGGGTATCATCAGCTAAAGATTCGAGATCCAGATATTCCGAAGACTTCCTTTAGGAATCGGTATGGTCACTACGAGTTCCTTGTAATGTCATTTGGGTTGATTATGATAGGCTATAATTGCGTATTTTAGTTTCTTATTACACTCTAGTTTACTGCACTTTAATTGAGTTTGAGCTTTAATCGCTAGTGTTTTGCACTAATTGTGTATTTTATGCCTTGTAGGAATGATTCCGAACTATATAGATGTTATGGAATGAATTAAAGTGATTTGTAGCTTTGAATTCTGATTAAAAGCCCAAGTAATTAAGTCGGTATCGTGTTCGGGGGTCAAATTTGATAGTTAAGAACAAATGAAGACGTGATGAGGTATATTGCGCATTGTCTAGTAAAATAGACATAAATATTTTCTCCGAACTCCATTTGGGATATATAATATATGTTTGGAAAGATAACTCAAATATATAAAACTTTAATGTTTTTCATTTTTCCAAATTCCAAACGTAACTTGGTAAAAAACGCGGTAACAATTGCGACTGCGGACCTGACGCGCAAATGGGACAGAAACTTTTCGTTGTGCGCGGCCACTAGCGTGGTCTTAGCGCAGCCGCGCTACTCCAGACCTGAAAAGATGTCCTTTTTCGCGTAGGAGAAGGCATAATTATTTGGGCCCGACCCTACTTCGTATATATACATGGAAAAATGGTATTTTGGAGAGGTTGGACATACTTTTGACACAAATTCGACCTTAGGAGGCAGAGACACGATAGGAGCAAGGCGAGGAATTCTTCTACGAGTTTTTCCTTCCTCTTCCTATTTTTCATTGTTGGTTATGACTTCTAGTATTGTAGTTTTACATAATATTATGAATAACTAATTTGTTATCTAGGGTTTTGATAGAACCTTTTGTAGGATAAATTCTTGTTATGTTTTTATATAATTGAGCCGTTGGATTTCTCTACTTGTTCAACTACGTGTTTATTGTTGTTGATTGAATGGCCATCGATTGAGTGTGCCTATTTATTATGTGTTGCTTGAGAAAGGATACATATTTAGGTGGTTGTTGAATAACGTCACTCCTAACATATGTGAGAAATCAATACAGCGGATTTAAAGGTAGGTCTAGAAATAACGAAGCATTGACGTGGTCATAGTGAGCAGTTAGATAAAGCCAACTAGTGTAGTTCGAGAGAATATGCCTAGTAAATTGTTGTAGTTTCTCTAGAGAGAATTACGACACCTAAAGTGCTCATGATCAATAGAAAATACATAGGCGAAATTGTAGGGAACATAGCAGGAATGGTTCCGATAATTGGGGAAATCATAATTCTAGACTTCCTAAATTTAATCTCCAATCCTTAGTATCTTTAGTTATTAATTTACTGCTTTATTTTCTTAGTTAATTAGTTAGATATAAAAATCTTAATCTTTATAACTTAGAAATTTAGTCGAGCTTGTCTTCTTTGCGATATTGAACAGTTACAGCGAAACCTTAGTTCTCTGTGTGATTCGACTCCGGACTTTTGGATCGGATTATATTTGCAGCGATCGCTTATCCTTTTTAAGACTAGAGTTGGGCGTGATCAAATTTTGGCGCCGTTGCCGGAGAACTAACGGTGTAGCTGTAGGTGTACATATTGATAGGTTTCAAGTTTGATTTTTTTCAGTATTTAATTTTTATTTTCTTTATTTTAGTTTTATTTGTTAATTTGAAAAACATGGCATCATGGAATTATGAGAATATGGATGTTGGTAATTCTACTTTTGATCCTCGTTATGCATATTGTGGATGAAACCACCCAGGACAAAATTATCAAAATATTCCCAAGAGCGAGTTATGTGAACCAACTCAATCTTATCTGTGGAATGTGTGTGATATGTGTGGTGGTCAAAATGGTCACTTTTATGGTTGTGCTTATATTTCTTATCTTCCCCAACTATTTACTATGATGGTTTTACCTTTTATTGTGAAGTTAATAGGAACAAAGAACCTAGGGATGCAGACTTGAAGGAGATCAAAGATATGTTAAAGTGCCTTCTGGACAAAATAATGAGAAACAATTGCAACTAGAAAGGCAAGAGGCAACTATTCGCAAGTTGGAAGCTCAATTGAGTCAAGTGGTTGGAGCTTTTACTGCTCAACAAGCCAATATTGAGGATAGTAGCCAAGAAGAGCATGAATTTGAGGTGTTAATTGGGGCGGTCAGAGTAGAACATCAACAACCTAACCAACTACAATTTGAGAATGTCGATGTTGAAGAAGTGAGACTAGAGCCAACCAAGGACTTTGAGGATATAAATTTTGTTGACTCTAGTATCACTGATGTTGAGGAAGTTGAAAGTCCTGAAGTTCATGTGTTTGAGCGCATTGGTTCACACTCCAAGCATTTTTCCACATTATGTTTGGATGATGATATGGAAATAGAGTCATCCGAACCAATTGAGGAGTCAAGGAATGAGGAACAAGGTGCATATATTCTGGAATTCTTCTTGCCAGAAAGTCAGGATTACATATTTCATACAAAGGCCAACGAATGTCGAATACTACAGTATTTCCTTAGGCCAGTTAGATTCGTTCCACTGCCCCATGACCATATTCATAAGCTTGAATCAAAACTTGGGGTTCAATTCATAAGCTCGAGGTGGCGGCAAAAAGTGATTCACATCGTGCCGCGACGTTAAATTAAGCGCTTGTTGGGAGGTAACCCAACTTTATTTTTTTATTTTTTATTTAGTTTATTTTATTTATTTTTTATATTTTTTTTATTCTTGTAGTGTCGATTTTTTATTTTTTTAGGAGCATAGAATGCAAAGCCATTGGAAGGATGCTATAGCAAACCAGATGGTTGGAACTAAGTGTGAGGTACCCGCACGAAGGACCAGGCCTGGGAGAAGTCTGAGTATCCCGTGAGATGCTAGTGTTTCGGCCTTCGGCCTACCAGGGATTTTTCTTTACCCTCTTGTATGTATGGGTATGCATTAGGGACAATGCACAATTTTAAGTGTGGGGTGAGGTAATTGTTTGGTGAATTTCTGTGATATTTTAATTGTGTTAGTTTAATGGAAGTCTGGGTGACTTTCTATGCTATTTTAGTTGTGTTAGTTTAATGGAGTAATTATTTTTTTTCCAAAAATAGAAAATATTGAACTTTTCCCGATGATGGATCTATTAGACAATTTTCTTGAGCGATTAAGTCTTAAAAAAAGATTTTCTTTTGTTAGGTAGTGTAGCAATTCCCCCTTGGTTTTTCTTTATGTCGCGGTTCTTTTCCAAGAGTTTTGCTTGAACCGGGTGTAGTTATTTTTTTTTTACGAATAGGAGCCATTGTGTTGTGTTTTGAATTGAAGCAATATCTCTTGATTTTGTTATGCCTTGAGAATAGTGAGTACTTTGGTTGTGACGCTTAGGCTCAGTTTTTTACTCTTGTATAAGTATCTTAAATTGTATGATTTTAAATTTGCTTAACTACTTTGACTAGAGTGTCTTGATGAATCCAATCCTGAGTGAGTTAAGTGCCATGTATGTGTGAGGTTTATGTGTTATTCTGTGCATTGCATTTGATGTCTAGAACTTTCCCTGTGTGTTTGCAATGCGAAATAGTAGTTTTGTTCAGTCTTGGAAGTGATATAGGCGTTTCTTTGTTGAGCCAAATATGTATTTTACCCGCCTAATCGTTATGTATCATAGCTAACCCCTTTGAGCCTGTAATCCTGTTTCTTTGACAACCACATTACAAGCCTTACCCATTTATTTGAATTAACCATCTATTTTAACTTTTTAACCTCTCATGAGCATTTGAATTGTTATGAACCGTGTAAAAGTTAAAGTGTGGGCCGTGGGGTGATTGGTTTGGCATTTGAGTGGAACTAATGAAATATGGAGAAAGGTGCACTGTTTTGAAAAAGTGAGCACCACTTGAACTGGAAAAAAAAAGGAAAAAAAATAGTTGTATTGCTGTGAAAAAAAAAGTATTCCTTGATAAGTGGTGAGTCTTGATGTAATTGTGCTTAAAGAAGTATGGGGTAATTGATGTGAAGGTGGAGTTTGGTTTGTCATAAGTATGGGGTTTGAATGTTAAAGTATATGTATTAAAGTGCTTAGGGAGGTGTAGTCACTCATATATCTAAATGTATCCTACCCGTCCCGCAGCATACATTACAACCAAGTAAAGTCTTAATTTATCCTAGACTAAATGAACTCGGTTAGTAGAGTAGTACATTATGGGCAAGCCTATGGTGCATCTTTTGTGGCACATGAATATTACTTCTGAGAGTGAGTGAATTCTTTCTATCTTGAGTTCCTAAGTGTTCTTAAATTTTATTGTGTGAAACTACTCTCTTTTGTTATGTGAGGGCACTTGATTCATGAAGGAAAGGTAATGTCGGTGACCTCTATGTTAGACTAAGTGGGTGTGATGACCCAAGGGATCATTTTATGAATTTAGACTCTGTTCTAGAATTATTAGCCATAAAAAATTAATTTTAACTACCTCGATTTTTGTGCGAAGTCCGANATCAATTTTTGAAAGAAATTGTTTTGCTGAAATATTTATGAAATAATGAAAAGAATTAATATTTGAAGTCATTGGTATCGGGCCCGTATTTTGGTTTCGGAGGTCGGTACAAATTTGTTATGATATTTCGGTCTTACCTATGAAATTTGGTAAAAAACGGAGATCGTTTGACCTGATTCGGACATCCGGTTGAAAAGTTATGAACTATAAGTGTTATTGAGGAAAATAATGAGTTTTGAGGTTTAATTCGTTGTTTTACATGTTATTTTCATGATTTGA